>JZKD02S1856373.1:16497-47153 GCA_000966675.3 Picea glauca | reverse complement strand
TGTCTTAGTCGTTATCTCTCGCTCCCGGGAATCAAGCTAGTCGGAGGCATGTGCGTGGTGCCACTCAATATTCCTCCGGGAATACCTCGTTAGAGGGCTGCAACAAGTAGTTCCTTAGCTCGCTTGCGTTGTGTTTTGAGTATATCTAAAATGATTAATGACTATCAAACTATTCGCACTTAATCTCATATCCGTTTCATGTTTTTGTGTACATACCCAATCTTTGCTACATTTGATATTATATAGTCTATCCTCATCTTGGTAATACCCTACTCAAATTTTATATGGGTATTATGAGCAAAGATACACATAATGACTAGATTTTGGGGTGTTTATAGGAGCACATCCATAAGCCCGCATCTTCTTTAGAGCTCACCACATGTATTATGTCTCTTTTTCCTCTTGTGAACTTTTACAAACAAATCTAAAGGGAAAAGTTTAGAGTTTATGATTTGAATAGTTTCCTAGGGTAGACTTAAAGTGTAACCTCAATGTATTTCAATCAACCTCCATCTTGAAGTGAATAAGCAGATGCCTCATGTTCCCTCTAAAAAAATTTGGAATGCTACAAATGAATTGACTAAAAATTGGATGTGTATCACTACACAGTCCCTGACTAGAGAAAAAAAGACAGAATATAAAACTGAAATGAATGAATCAGAGGGAGGGTCCAGAGGCTTCTTCCTTACCTTTGACAACCTTGTCGGTTCCCTTGATCATGAATGAGTCTAAGACCTTTTTCATCGGCCAACCATTTTCCATGGGAAAAGAAGAGCCATTGGAATCCTAGAGTGTGTCTATGTTTGTTTGTCTATGAGATTTTATATTAAATTATATAGGGGCCTGAAACTAGAAAGGTGAATGAAAAACAAGCTTAATATTACAGTTGGATGAGATCAAGCAGTGGAAGTGATCTGCTCTCCTAATTTTTTCATTTGTGTATTCCATTAGAACGTGCAAACTAACAACAACACCAGATTGGTTTTCTTCAATGCTACATTGGAAATAGGGGTATTCAAATGGTAATTAGATCATCTCTAGGAGGAAGACATGAGTAACTCCACAATGCAAACTTGTGTGGGGTTGGGTTTCATTTAGACAAATGTGTACCTTTGTTATGTGTATTAAACATGTACATGGTGGAAGTATCCTTCTAAATCCATTTCACTGGATGTATTCCAACACTTTTTTTTTCACTTTTAGGATTTTCTGTACAAATTCCTTATGGAGTCTTTCATCGCACTCACAAACGTTTGGATGTTATTTTGTTCAAATTTTATTTCAATTTTGACTTGGCCATCTCTCTATAATTGATGGGATGCCCAATGTCGATCACCCGCTCCCTTCCTATGATTGCATTTTCCATTTGAAAAGGATGTTCTTGTCAACATAAGTTCCATAAGTGTGGGATATATAATGATGACAATGAGATATATTGTTTATTTCAATAATTTTACGTAAAATTTCAATTATTTCTATTCTTCCCAATGAATATCTAAAAATATAGTTTATTTGATTGACAGATTCCAAAGTTCATTTCTCAAGAACATTATATGTGATGGGTGGAGTCGATGTCAACGACTATCTAAATTCCACCTTTTCATGCTCTCCATTAGAAGAGATAAAGATCTTTACTCCTCTTATCATAGCCAATATTTAGAAAGCTATGTAGGTGATTAAATCCCACTTATGTGTTATGTCTTTTTTCATTCTTGTGTGCAAAAACATATGAATATCATTATCCTCTCATAATATGTAATACCCCAGGTGGTAATTGTGTAAATGAAGGTATATTTGTTTAGATAGGTTTTTGAGCCAGGATGGTTTTTGGGCTAGAGTGCCTTATATATATGAATGGTAATGCTAGGGTGCCTGTGTTATATTGGTCGGTGAGCCTGTATGGTGTGGTAGGTGAGCCAAGCTTTGTATTTTGTAATCACAATATCATATTAATAAAAATACATCATTGTTGTAGATCCGAGGACAAAAAGAGTATGGGGGGATAGGACTTCACAAGAGGGAAAGGGGGCTAAGGGCTTTTGAGAAGGGCTTAAGCTAGGGGGATAAGCCAAGGAATATAATAAAATATTCCTAAAAGTCCAAGCCTAAGTTTTTGTTATCTTTATCCTAAGTTCCTAAGTGAGGGGAACAAATTACCAAGTGGGATCAAGGGTTTTCCTTGTAGGACAAGTGTCATGAAAAGAGCATTCATTTATAATTTTGAGTTTTAGTGGAAAGGGGACTACCTTTTATCATCATTATGTTGTTCACGAGAAGGGGATATTGCTGACCTTTGAAGAGTTCAAGCTAGAGAGAAGAATTCAAATAAGAAATGGAGGAGCGAGTCGAGACCTATGAGCATAGTGAACACGAGAATCCTAGGTGGATTGTGTAGTATTTTCTCATTGGGTTGCCTTGGAAAAGGATGAAACTAGATATGGGAATCGTTTTCTCTATGTGTTGGACTAGTGGGTGCCTATAAGCTCCTTGAGAGCAGCGTTGTGTTCCTAGTGCCATAGAGCTCGGAGAATTCTTAGCCAGGCTGTTGTTGAAGCCCTAGAAGGGAAGTGGGACAACTCGAAGGACATAGGTGGTAGAGAATGGGGTACATTTCCTTGGGTGTGACAGGATGAGGGGAATGAGAGACTATGAGGTGGAATTGTTGTTGGAGTTGGTGCCATTGGCCTTGCCTTGAGTTGTGTGTTGTTAAACTTTAGTTGTCTTGTGTGAGTGAATTTTCCATGGTGGATTCATAACTATAGATCGAGCGTGACTTGTTGTTGAGAACTAGAAAAACAATGTCTATAGTTGGGAGGAGCATCTCCTTAGTCGTGTTGATTTGACTAGGAGTGATAAAGACTCGATATGTTAGATGCTATCACATGCGAACCCAGAGTGAGCCTAGTCTCAGAGAGAGTCAATTGTATCAGAGGGAGAGCCATGGAGGGAGTTCCCCCTCAGGTTCAGGTGGGAGAGAGACATCTCTAACAAATTTACCGACTTAATAAGAACTATGACCTCAAAACGAGAACTCTGGCCCAAAAAACCCATATTTTTGCATAAAAAACATGAAATCAACCCCCAAATCAAAAAGTAGTGCTACTGGTAGCACCATTTTTTTAAATAGGCTCAAAATTACAACATTTTTCAAACATTGCCTTCAAAACTCAGACAGTTGCTCATAAAAACCTTAAAATCAACACCTAAAAAAAATATGTTTTTGAATTTTTTTTTTCAAAATGTTAAAATTTTAAATAATTTGAAATCGTATTTTTAGCAGTTGGTACCATTAAAACCAAAACCTCATAATAAACCATCAAATCGAAAAATATTGCTAGCGGTAGCACCCATTCTAAAATTGGGGTATGAAAATGATACATTTTTATAAAGTGATAAAAGAACTCATCATTACTGTAAACAAAATCATAAAATCAACCCTTAAATGCTTACTTTTAAAATCTTACTATCAATCAAAGCACAAGGTAATACATAATGCCATGAAAATATCACAATATACTTTAAAAATTCAATGTCACTTTTTAATAATTTTTTTTACTTTTAATAAAAAAAAGTAAATACAAGTTACATTGACTGAAACATAAATTATTTCTTAAAAGTATTGTTATATTGTCCATATTCAAAATGTATGAGCTAAGAAATTTTATTATAATATCCATAATCAAAACATATAATTCATAAAACATAAAAAAAAAAAAAAGATTCATAACTTCATGTAAGATCATATGTAAGTTCAATGCTCATTTCTAATCACCATACAAACATCATATGGATCAAAAATACATAAAATGTTTCATACACTTATTCGGATTGACTCATGGTTTCTGAAATACCACCATATTCTACATTGTCTTCAGATGAATGATTTGATTTGATGTAGATGATCCATACTCTTTTCTATTGTTGATGAATGCACCATCTGAGTCTACATGCATGCCCAACATTTCATATGTCAAATGCCTTTTAGATCTATGAATAGGTTCAACATACTCCCATCTTGCATTTATTTCTTGTCACAGTGACCTCTTGATAATCTATGTTGTCTTGGAGTGAAGAGTTCCTCTCTTTTTCAAATTGAAGTCATAAACAAGTATGTCAACATCATCTGATTTTAAGAGGTTAGTACGACAACTAGTTGTATTTTAACCCTTTATTTTTCTCTTTCTATTGACATGTTTCTCAACCACCATCTATGACTTGTACACACCATTGAATGGGTGTGTACTTGTTGCATACCAATGCACTTCAATTGCAATAACATCATCATTTTCTTTCTCAATCTTTATAACCTTTGCAATCCAGAATGGATAACCATGTGGATCTTTAGTCGCTAAAACTGCAATCATGCTACCCTCCTTAATATCTTGTACTGAACCCTGTAAAGGTATTCCATGGCTTCACGTTGCGCACATGACCTTCCTGAACCAATATACATTTCTCTTTCCTTTGCTTGTGTATACTCAATAGCACCTTGAGATTCTTGTTGAACTTCAACAATGTTTGTTTCTTCAGATTCATTTGACATATTTTGTGGCCAATGAAATGGAGTCTTCAACAATGTATCTTCATTTGTTGAGCTTCAAATTATGTCACTTTGACTATTGAAAAAAGACTCCCACCAAACAGAATCAACAACATCAAAGTATTCATATGTATCCTTAATGTACTTTTTTATTTCTTCTAGGCATTCAGAATAATCTACATCTCTATTATGCCTCTGTGCATTATGGATTTCAACAACTGATTGTAAAATAATAACTTTGATGAAAATATTGGACGATCTGGAATGAACTTCAAAAATGCTAAACCTGATGAAGGCCCCCATTCTGTAGTAGTTGAATACTCCTTTCCCCATATAAGTGTTTTCCCATCATTTTTTTTGAAACAAAATTGATGTTGGAAGCTAATGTCATTAAGTTGCTCAATACATTTTTATTCACAATGCGATCCCTGAATAAATATTCGCATGTTAACGATTTCTTCTAATATATGAAAAACAAGCTCTGGAATGTATGTTTTCTTAATACATTCAATCAATGATAGTAGGATTCCAACATTTTCCCTCTTCAATGTTACTGAAAAAACACTGAAAATTTGATCAATATGATCATGAGTGTGTCCAACAAGAAGGAAACCAACTTTCACCTTTTGAAAGATTCTCATTTCAACAAGCTTGCTTAGTTATCCAAACACAATTTGATTTTTATTTTCACGACTAGTGTTGTCCAACTGTAGATAGATAACTTGAGGAAGATTTCCATACCAATGAGTGAGAACACGATGAATTATGGTGATGGTCATATTTGCATCATTGTGAATATTTGGAGCCGTGAAGTAAACTCCTGGACACATTTTTTCATTGAAAACCATACAACCAACCAAGTGAAACTGAATGAAATTCTCTTCCTATAAATTTTTGGGTGTACGGACAAAATGTTGTAGAAGTGTTTTCTTCTGGTCCATGTCATCAATTATCATACCTAAATATTTGTTTGGAGTATCATAACACTTCTTCCGATGTTTGTACAATTCTTTCCTTTCAATTGATTGTTGATTCTAATGTTCTTGAAGTGCTTTGACTATAGAATCTAACATGACATAAAATGAAAATATTGATCATATGTTTTCATAGTTAATAACTATTCAATTTAAAAAAAAAAAACAACAACAACAAATGCATACCTCTTTCTGCCCCTTCAGATTTATCTCTTCTTGATTTAAGAGTAACACATATACTGCAAATCCCCATCATTGACTTCTTAGGAATACAGACATTGTTGAATTGTATCTTCCATATTCTTGTAAAATATGCATATGTAATAAAATTACTATTTCCTTCAACAGCTTCAGCATATCCTTTGTACAAGTTGTAGATTTCCCTCCTTGAGCAATTATCTGAATATGTATTATGTCTCTATCTGGCATACACTCTCCACGTTTGAAAAAAAATCACACATCCATGACAATGTAGTGTTTGTCAATGGCCCACTTTCTCGTCCATGATGTACCTTTGAATAAAATTAAGGATCTCTTTCCAACCTTTTCTGGATTCTTGATAGACGAATATTACAAGTTGAGTGAATTTTTTTTAAAGCCTTTCTGTAAAGTAAAATATTCCCAAAGTGATAATCATATCATGTATTGGTGGATATCATACACCCCATCAAATATGAATTTTGCATGGTCTTATTCATTGACAAATATGTCTTCCTTTTATTCAAGGCATACATGTAGTCCATGCTTTTCAAACAATTCTTTTGACAACATTCACTTGAAATCAATTCACTTATGGAAATTGATTTAGTGAGAAATTATTTCCTAGACCTTGTATAACTAGAATGTTTGGATTGTTATAAAAAGGTCTAGTCATGGTCCTAGACACAATGTTCCTTTGCAATGTCTCCACTATTTCATCATCCTCACTAGAAGGATTTTCCTTATCACCATAAGGAATATAAAAAAAAAACATTGTCAGGAGACTGAACTAGAGAATGTCGATCACCTTGATTTGTTGCAGCTGAATGATTGAGAACATGATCTTCATTGATAATCTTGTTCTTGAGAGGAATATCAAAATCGCTAGAAACATGATTGCCATCCTCACCAATGTCATTGGATCTTCCATGAAAATATTCACTTGAAGGAAAATCATCATCACCCATAAGACTGTCAATGCCATTAAGATTCTCACTTGGAGAAAATTTTCCATCATCGTCATCGGTACCTTGAAAATCCTCATTTTGAGGAAAATATTCATCAACATTGTGTCCACCATTGACATAATCATCTTCACTGCTTTCAAAATCCCCAATTGAGTGAAATTTTTCACCATCCTGCTTAGTTCCTTGAAAATCTTCATCAGTATCTTGAAAATCCTCACTTGGAGGAAAATCAACATCATCATCATTGTTGCCTTTTAATTTATCGCTTGGGAAAGAGTATCCACCAATGGTGTAATCATCTTCACTACTTTGAAAATCCCCACTTGAGGGATATTATTCATCATCCTCATTATTGGCTTGAAAATCCTCACTTGGAGGAAAATCTTCATTATCCTCATTAGTACCTTGAAAATACCAACTTGGAGGAAAATCATCATCACCAACATTGCTTCCTTTAAATTCCTCATTCGGGAAAGATTGTCCAGCATTGCCATAATCGTCATGATTACTTTTAAAATTCCCACTTGGGGGGATTCTTCATCATCCTCATTCATGCCTTGGAAATCCTCACTTGGAGGAAAATATTCATCAGAACCTTCAAAATCCTCACTTGGAGGAAATTCATCATCACCAACATTGTTGTCTTTAAATTCCCCACTTGGGAAAGAGTGTCCACTATTGTCATAATCATCTTCACTGCTTTTAAAATTTCCACTTGAGGAAAATTCTTCATCATATTCATTGGTGCCTTGGAAATCTTCATCAGTACCTTGAAACTCCTCACTTGGAGGAAACTTTTTATCCCAATCATTTAAACGTTGATCATAGTCTCCACTTCGACCTACATTTTGATTATTTTCATTACTATTAAATTGTTGAATAGATTTGTCACCATCATATTCCTCCTCTTCATCATCGGTGCCTTCAAATTCCTTTGATTTAAGACTTTCATGAGGAACATGTTGAATAAAATTTCTTTGGGAAGAAAGGACATCTGAAGAAAGACTATAGAGCTACAAAGAAACAAAGAGATGGACAACGAGAGAAAAATTATGAAGCAGATGTAACAGATGATGTGTTACAAGATGCTTTGATTCTTTCTTTCGATAATATTATTGAATCTTGGGCAGTAGATTCAAGGTATTCATTTCATGCCACACCCCATAGGAAATATTTCCAATATTATGTTCAAGGTGATTTCAGACATGATTATTTGGGTGACGATGAACCATGTCAAATTGTTGGAATGGGTAAGGTACAAATAAAGAAAAAGAATGGAAACCAATGGATAATAAAAGAGGTGAGACATATATTAGATATGAGAAGAAATCTAATTTCAACATGGCAGTTGGAAAGTGAAGGTTGTATATCTATATTTACATATAAGGTCTGTAAGGTCATTAAAGGATCATTGGTAATGGAAAAATGAGAGAAGGTAGGTACATTGTATTTATGTAATGGTAATGATGACTCTTATATCTATTTAGTTTCTACAGGAGTGGATACAACACTGTGGCATCATAGGCTTGGACACATGAGTGAGAAGGGGACGTAGATACTTCACAAAAAGAATTTTTTTCTAGATCTTAAATAAGTTGATTTGGATTTTTGTGAGCACTGTGTTTATGGAAAACAAAAGAGAGTCGGATTTCTCATAGTCAGAAAGGAAAATAAGAGTGAAAATTTAGATCTTGTGCATACAGAAGTATGGGGACAATATCAGGTATCATCTCTTGTTGTCTCTCATTATTATGTTAGTTTTATTGATGATACAACTAGAAAAATTTGGGTTTATTGCATTCGACAAAAATATGATGTTTTTGACACTTTTATGAAATGGAAATATTTGGTTGAGAATGAGATTGGAAAGAGGTTGAAGTGTCTCAGATCAGACAATGGATGCGAATACTTAAACAAGGAGTTTTATGATTATTTTTCATAACATGGCATTCGTATAGAGAAGACAGTTCCAAGAACACCACAAGAAAATGGTGTGTCAGAAAGGATGAACAGGACAATCATGGAATGTGCAAGGAGTATGAGATTGAATGCTAGGTTTCCCTTACAATTCTGGGTAGATGTTGTAGATATTGTTGTTTACTTAATAAACAGAGGGCCTTCAAGCTCCTTGGATGGTGGTATTCCAGAGGAGGCATGAATAGGTAAAAAGGTAAACTACTCATATATGAAGACTTTTGGTTGTGAAGCATTTGTCCATATTGATAAAGAAAATAGAACAAAGTTTGAGGCAAAATCCAAGAAGTGTACCTTTATTGGATATGGTTAATGATTTTGGTTATCACTTATGGGATTATGAAAATAATGAAATCATTGGGAATAGAGATGTGGTATTCAATGAAAAGGTCGTGTACAAAGATCATTTCTAGGAAAATAAACAGGAGAAGGAAAACATAGAATAAAAAGTGCTTGATGAAATCATATAAAATGAAATTCCAAAGGCAGCAAAAAATAAAATGCACAACAACAGGAGCAGCTAGCACCTCAAACTCAGGAAAGTGTTGTTAGAAGATCTACTAGGTTAAATATACCCCTTGAACAATACTCTCCTTCATTGTATTATTTATTATTGACTGATTCTGGTGAACCAGAAAGTTATGAAGAGGCAATGAAGGTAGACCCTAAAAAGAAGTGGGAGCAAGGCATGAAAGAGGAAATGGACTCCTTGGTAAATAACTAGACTTGGGACTTAGTTCAGTTGCTTTTCAGAAAAAAAGCATTGCAGAGTAAATGAGTTTACATGTTGAAGGAAGAAGATGGAGGGAAAAAATGGTACAAGGCTAGACTTGTTGTAAATGGGTTTGCACAAAAGAAAGTTATATATTTTGATGAAATGCTTTCTCCTTTTGTTAAAATGACTTCAATTAGAATTATTTTAAGTATTGTGGCAATAGAAGATATGCATCTTGAACAGTTAGATGTAAAAACAGTTTTTCTCCATGAGGATTTGGAGGAAGAGATTTATATACAACAACCATAGGGGTATGAGGTCAAAGGAAAGAAAAAATTGGTATGCAAGTTGAAGAAGAGTTTGTATGGCCTAAAGCAAGCTCCAAGGCAGTGGTATTTGAAATTTGATAGGGTTATGACAGAACAAGATTATATCATATGTCATTCTAATCACTGTGTTTATTTTAAGAGGCTGGAAAATGAAAGCTATATTATCTTGCTATTGTATGTAGATGATATGCTTGTTGCAGGGTCTAACATGCAAGATATAAATGTTATCAAAAGGATATTATCTAATTCATTTGTGATGAAGGATTTGGGTGTTGCAAAGAAAATCCTTAGTATGAGAATAACAAGAAATAAGAAAAATCATAAATTGATATTGTCTTAGGGTGATTACATAGAGAAGGTGTTGGAGAGATTTAGAATGCAGAATGAAAAATAAGTTAGTACACCTTTGGCCAAGAATTTAAAATTAACCAAGGAAATGTGTCCCAAGACATAGGAGCAGATAGAATACATGTTCAGGGTCCCTTATTCATCAGGATTTGGTAGTTTGATGTATGCAATGGTGTGCACAAGACTATATATTGCACATGCAGTGGGAGTTGTGAGCATGTATATGAACAATCTAGATGAAGAACATTGAGGGGAAGTAAAATGGATTCTCAATTATTTGAGAGGTATTGCTACTCATGCACTATGTTTTGGAGGTTCAGACATTGTTCTACATGGATATTTTGATTCAAATAGGGCTAGTGATAAAGATAGCAGGAGGAGCACCACAGGGTATGATTTTACTGTAGGTGGAACAACAGTAACTTGGATTTACAAATTGCAAAGGGTGTTTTCACTTTCAACAATGGAAGTATAGTATGTTGTTTCTACATAGGCTAGGAAAGAGATGATTTGGTTACAAAGGTTTATGGAGGAATTCAGAAAGGAGCAAGAGAATAGTAGGTTGTATTGTGACAACTACAGTTCCATTTATGTTTCAAAGGACTCAACCTTCCATTATAATACTAAACATTTACAACTCAGGTACCATTTCATACGATCCATACTGGAAGATGGACAATTGAAGTTGGAAAAGATACATACTAGCCAGAATCCTGCAGACATGTTAATAAAGGTAGCAACTAGGGAGAAACTAAGTTCCTTCTTAGTTTCAGTTGCTCTTCAAGCATGAAGGTGAAAATGAGAAATGTGCCAGGTCCAAAGTGGATCATATTCCAACAAGTACAGTAGCAGTGGATTTGTTGTGACCAGTCTCCAAGTGGGACATTGGTGGTTGTGGAGCCTGATTATATTATTGGTTTAGAGGTCTTGTTTCACCCACGTTTGGATCCCATTTCCTAACAAGTGGTGGGGGGGGGGGGATTTACCCCCCACATTTGGATCTAGGAGGGGCAATGACAATTAATGGAGGCCCCCTTAGAGAGGGTTCAGGGGCAACACTCCCAAAGAGAATTTTTTGGGAAAATTGCCTTGTAAAATATTGTAATTTCGTAGTCAATCTGGATCGTTCATTATAAGGTCACAGATCTGATGGTAGAAGTTACATTATGGTTTTTTTTCCCTAAAAGGAAACCATATTTTATAAGGAATTGTGTTGCGACGGTGTGTGAGAGAGAATATTGTATTCTAAGAGAGGAGACTGTGAGAGAAAGAAGAGGAATTTACAGCGGGAATGTTGTAGGTTGTATCCCTTCATTTGTTGGATAATAAAAAGGATGTGTCTGGCAATTTCTTTGGTTTACGTAGCCCTTCTATGCTTTATTTTCGCATCTATTTTTATTTTATAGCTCTACAACTTGTTTTCTAACAGAAAACTGCAAAAACTTGAAACTTTTTGGTTGGGTCCATATGTTTTTGAAGATATCTGACTGACCAAAGGAATCTGTCTAAGACCCTTGCAAGGGAACCCATTTCAAAAAGTGGTCAATGGGGCCCACTTAAAGAAATACAACACATAAAAACCATGATACATGTGGGTGAAAACCTCTTCGGAGGCGATTGCAAGCATTGACTAGGTCGAAAACCACTTTTGGCGGCCTAGGTCAAGTCAAAAATAAATAAATAAAAAGAAAGAAAAAGAAAAGAAAAGAAAAGAAAGATAAAATAGAGAAAATTAAAAAATAAGTATTAAAATAAAACAGAAGAAAAAATTATGGAGAGTTAGGTTCAAAATTGTCGATAGGCAAGGAACTACATAATAAACCATTACCGACCTTGAACCATCAAGAAGCACATATTTCTAGCCTATGCATCAAATATGAAGAGAGAATAGAGTCTTTGGACATAATCTCGAATATACCAAGAAGATAAAAATAATACTAAAGAAATCTCAAGTCCAAAACATGACCTCCAACAACTTTTGAATAAATAGACAAGAAAATCAAGAGAGCATGAAATCTCTAAATTAAGCAAGCATGAAATTCTCAAATCAAGCGAGTGTGGATTCCTTAAATAAAGAGAGCGTGAAACTTATAAATCAAGCGAGCATGATCATTATCAATGTGACCGAGATAAAACATACGACTATAGAAAAAAAACATGAACAAAGTCGACCTAGTCAATTAATCCGATCGAAGATCTCAGATCGATCGGAAGGACCAACTCGACCAAATCACACAAATTGATCAAAATTTTTTTTTGACCAAGTTGGAATAATTCATCAAGAAAAATTGACCGACCCAGTCGGAAGCATCGACCAACAGAAAAATTTCAACACAATTAAAGCTCAACGGGACGTGGTTGACCACCAATTCGTCATCGACGCATCTTTCCACTCACACGAACAAGCATTTACGACACCCATAAATGTCGACACATGCGAAACTCCAATACCGATGCTTGAATTTAATTCGACTTTCACTACTCTCCATATACATATCAATGACGCATATGACTTCACCTCTTTGCTTTTCACTCTAGAGAATCTGAGCACAGAAACCCTAGAACCTGCATTTGAGCACTCAAACCCGGTAATTTTGAATTCAACTATCTCTCCCAACCAAAAATAGTCTGCAAGCATGCCGAGAATGGGGGGACAAGTCCAAGATTACTTGGTAGAGCCAAGAACCAAACAAAAGTTTGATGCAGCTACAAAAATGAAACTTGAGATTTGTATGCATAACATACAACATGCTCGCATGGAGAAAATTGATTGGGATAAAGACTAGCATAACTTCATAGCATCGGGCATATAGATTGGCGTGTAGAAGGAAGAAATTCAGTTGTTGGAAAGAGTCATAATTTGACATTCCTTAAGCACCCCACAAATAGTAGATCTCGGGGGATGGAAGGAAGAAGCAACAAAATTTATAATCAGTCGGTTCCGTCGTGACCACCTATGGATCAAATATCCAATCAGAATTATAGGGGGGTTAATACACATAATCACAGGGTTACCACATGGGGGACCTCTGGTCCAAAAAACTTTTGATTCAACCAAGTGGATACAATATCTCACAGGAGGAACTTATCAAAGAATTCCAAGGGCCTGCTCATCAACAAAGTTACATAATTGCACGCCAAATGGACCTTCATTATTGTATCGTTATGATTCACCACTATAGGTTAGACGTCAGATGTGAATTTGACAATGTTGGAGCCTATCGGTTGGATTATGCAAAACGTGGAAATGTTTAATTGGGAAGAACACCTCACAAGTATAATAAAGAGTAATTGGAGAGAATGTTAAGAACATGGCTAGGAGATTAGATTTCCTTCCATTTTTATTTGGATCTTTATGATCCAATTCAGTCTAGTCGGGGAAGTTGCATTCACATCAAAGAAAACACACTCCATGGATAATTACCGAATATTTGCACCTGGAGCGATCGGATCGTCATAATCTCTTTCGACCAACGAGATGTTTAAAATATGGGTAGTCAATCTAAAGAATGTGTTTCAAAGATGAAGGGTCGAGCAGGTATTCCATTGAGAAATATTGAACCCCTACCACATCTAATTGAGTATTGACACCACCAAGGTTTGGTGTGGAGTCGATTCGGCCCCGACGCTTAAGGAATTGGACTACCAGCCAACATGACTACAAATATTTGAATACTTAGAAAGGAAAATTGATCAACAAATTAAAATCCCACCAGAAGTGTTACAAACATATTCAACCCTCATAACCCCACTCATGGATGTTGAGCAAGAGGAAGAAAAAGAAGAAGAACTATATATTATACCATTTGTTGAATATCTGGGCATCCAAGAAGAGACCCGTATAAAATGGACTCTAACAAAAAGAAAACATGTTAGGGTCCTAACCCGCACATAGGTAGAACAATATATTCGGATGTAATAAAGGTCAACATTAATAAGTCCTTGCAATAAAATAGAAGAAGTCGAATGTAAGAAGACCTAATAGAAGCTTTCGCTTCTAGAAGGATCTTCCTCTAGATGCTTCTTTTGATAGACATATTTAGTATAAATAGGAGTTGAGGGTATGAGAACCCTAGCTTGTATATTATTGTAATAGAGCTCTGCTCAACTGGAGGTTGCCCCCTCGAAGAGGCCTGTGAACATTGCTTTCAGAGTCAAAGTGTTATTTCTGTTGTTATTCTTATATCATTTCAGTGCTATTGTGGTGATTGTTTTGGTTATATTGTTGTTATTCTGCCATTTCTAGCAATTTATTTATGTTCCGCATACTTTTTATATCTGGTATATTACAAGTGGTATCAGAGCACTTTCCTTGGTAGAATTGTGGGTAATTTTTTTTTTTCAGGGTAGAGACGTATTCCAACATCTTTAAGCCACAGAGATCTGTCGTTACGTGCATAAACTCGTGGTTGAGGGATTCATACATGTAGGAAATACAAGTGGTTCTTAAGCGCACATCTGTTGGCCACCCTTGTAACCCCTGTTAGTACCCCTTCGAGTGGTAGCGCATTAGACAACACCTGTGTACGGATCGGCCTAGATTTCTTGAAGCCCTCTTTAGATAAACCGATCAGTCGCCTGACTGCTATAGTGCCACCAAGAACAACACTCGGGAAGATACTCTCTAGTATCTGGATAGTCGGGTAGTACGACTAAGGGTACGATCTATCCTCCTTAGTTAGTTTCCTGAGATATTGGGCCGAGTACTACTGTTGGACCCCGCGTGTATATCATAGAGCTATAGCACAAGGCAAAACCTTGTCTGTAGAACCCTTGAATACCTAACCCTTGGGGACAGAAACATAAACAAATTAAAACAAACAAGATCTATTGTCGCGCAACTGTGTTCGATTTTCCAAGTAACTACACTTTTCTTCCTGGTTAAGAATTTCGACATTTCATCACTGCAGTATTCTTCAGACCGAAGTATAACTCCGCGGGTGTAAAAAAAAAAAAGTTTGGAAATTTTTTCACCATTATTTGAGACCTATTCCATTGGATTCATCTCTTCTCCCTTATCACATTCATACATATCATTTTCGGAAAAAAAAAATTGACCCCACCTGCCCCTTTTCGGTTCCCTTGTCCTCGTGGCCCATACCTGCAGCCAAGACTTGGAACCTCGCTTCAATACCTTGCAATCTAGTCTCATCGAGACCCAACAAGAAGTGAAACAACTCAGTGCCAATGTTTCCGCCATCAATACAACCATGTAGTTCTCAATGGAGGAAATCAAACAAGACCTGACCACCCATCTTGAATCTGTCTTTTCGTCACTCTGCACCAAGCTTCATATCCCTATAGATAACCCTTCCTCTGAATCACCCCCACATACTAAAGGTGAACATTCCTCTCATTCCCATAACTTTCAGCACCATCACTTTCAACGTGACCTACGCCTTCCGTGGGTGGATGTGACCAAATTTGATGGCTCGGACCCCACTGGTTGGGTAACCCAAATGGAACATTATTTCTCTTTATACGAAATTACAGATGACTTGGCCAAACTCTGGTATGGTGTTCTCCATCTAGATCAAGAACATTGGCAATGGTGGCAATGGAGAAAAATTTCTCGTCAAGGGTATATTTCTTGGACACACTTTGTGGCAGAGCTTTATGAACGCTTTGACACTGACACCAACCATTTGGGTCATTTGACAAAGTTGAAACAATCAAGAACATTGGAAGACTTTATAGCTTCCTTTGAGCGCCTGGATTTTCGAACAGAGGGCATGTCTGATGCCTTCTTCCGAGAGTGTTTTATTAGTGGCCTCAAGGATGAGATCCAGGCCCATGTCCTCATGGCTCGGCCTCAGAGTTGGGTGGAGGCTACTAAAAGAGCTAAAGAATCACAACAGGTTGTATCTTCTCAAAATTGGAAACCTGCTTTTATCCCTTGCCCTAAACCAGTAAATCCCACTACTCCCTTTGCTCCACTAAAGATCCAAAAATTGACCAAGGCTGAAATGGTTGAACGCCAACTCAAAGGCCTTTTTTATAATTGTGATGACAAATATTTCCCGAGCCACAAGTGTAAGGAACAAAAGCTTCTTATGGCCATCTCCGAGGATATTTCAGAAGAGGATGTTGAAACTCCCCTTATGTCTGAGTCACCTAAAACCACTGACATAACCCCTCCCTCAGACCCTCCCGAAGTAGAACCAGTCATTTCCCTCAATTCTCTCATTGGCTTCTCCGCTCCCCAAACCCTTAAGTTAATCTGTTACATTAAGCATCGAAAGGTCATCATTCTGGTTGATAGTGGAAGCACCCATAATTGTATTCATTGCTGCATTTCCCAAGAAACTCATTTCTACATCCATGCCATCAATAATTTCCAAATCATGATTGCCAATGGTGGCTCCATGAAATGTGGAGGGCGTTGTGAAAATGTGCGTCTCCAAATTGGTGACTACCATCTGAAATCTCATATGTTTGCTATTGACATGGGCGGTTGTGACATTGTGTTGGGTACAAACTGGCTAAAGACTTTGGGTCCCATTCTCATGGATTTCAAGGAATTAACCATGCAATTTGACTAGGAGGGCCACCAATATAAGTTCCAAGGCATCACCACCTGTTCAATTGAGATCATTAGTTTCCATTGCATGGAAAAGATGCTCAAAAAAGGTCATTCTGGTGTTATTGCCCAACTCCATGCCATACAAGCCACAGAGACACACTCGGTGCCGCAAGACCTCCAAGCCATCCTTTCTAAACATCAAGTGGTCTTTTCCACTCCCTAGGGACTCCCTCCTTCCTATGGTGTTCATTATCATTCCATTCCCCTTGTACCTAGAATCCTTCCTCCCAATATCCGTCCATATCGTCACCCCTTTTCCCAAAAAAATAAAATTGAGAAAATGGTCCAGGAACTCCTTAATGCAGGGGTTATCTGCCCTAGTACAAGCCCTTACTCTTCTCCGGTGGTCATGGTCCTGAAGAAAGAAGGTTCTTGGCAAATGTGTCCTGACTTCTGTGCCCTCAACAAACTTACCATTAAAGACAAATTTCCCATTCCTGTCATTGATGACCTTCTGGATGAATTGAGTGGCGCCCAATTCTTTACTAAACTTGATCTTCATTCGAGATACCACCAGATATGTATGAAAGAGGAAGACATTCCCAAGACTTCCTTTAGAACTCATGAGGGCCACTATGAGTTTTTGGTCATGCCCTTTGTCTTGTGTAATGCCCCCTCCACCTTCCAAAGCCTCATGAATCATGTCTTCCATCCTTTTCTACGTCATTTTGTCTTAGTTTTATTTGATGATATCCTCATCTATAGAAAAACATGGACAGACCATCTTGCTCATGTGGATCAAGTTCTCCATCTACTCTCTCAGCACCAACTTTTCCTGAAACAGTCTAAATGTGCTTTTGGCGCCTCAAAAGTAGAGTACTTGGGTCATCTGGTTGGCAAGGACGGCATCAGGGTGGATCCTAAAAAGATTGATTCTATGCAAGACCGGCCTCACCCAAAGACTCTCAAAATCTTGCGTGGATTTCTGGGCTTAACAGGTTATTACCTCAAGTTTGTTAAGAATTATGGAAAGATTGCAACACCTTTCATTGCTCTCCTAAAAAAGAACTCTTTCACTTGGACCCCAGCTGTTGCTCAAGCTTTTCAAACCTTGAAGATGGCCATGTGCACCACTCCAGTCCTGGCCCTTCCTAATTTCACAAATACCTTTGTCTTGGAATGTGATGCTTCAGGGAAAGGAATTGGTGTTTTCCTTATGCAAGAGGGTCGTCCTTTGGCATTTACCAGCAAGAAACTATCTGAAAGAAATATGGGCAAATAAATCTATGAAAAGGAAATGTTGGCTATTTTGCATGTCGTTGATCTATGGAACCCTTATCTATTGGGGCAACGCTTCCAAATTATGACAGACCATCAAAGCTTCAAGTATTTTCTGGAACAACGCATTTCCTCCCCGGAGCAACAAAAATGGGTGACTAAGCTCTTTGGATATGATTATGAGATCATTTACAAGAAAGGAAAAGACAATGTGGTTGCGGATGCACTTTCCCAAAAATATGAAGACGAAGGATCCATTTTTTCTCTTTCCTTCATTGTACCATATTGGCTCCAAGCCGTTCGCCAGTAATGGCTACAAGATCCCCAAAGTTCGCATCTGATCCAACAATTGCAGTCCAATGCTCCAGCTTCCCCAAGGTACTCTTGGATCCATGATGAGCTTCAATACAAAGGCCGTTTGTATTTAAGTAAACAATCAAAACTTAAATCCACGGTACTTTCTGAGCTTCATGCTACACCCACAACGGGGCATTCAGGGTTCACCAAAACCTATGATAGGGTC
Source organism: Picea glauca (assembly GCA_000966675.3). Taxonomy (NCBI): domain Eukaryota; kingdom Viridiplantae; phylum Streptophyta; class Pinopsida; order Pinales; family Pinaceae; genus Picea; species Picea glauca. Next base: position 28,783 of record JZKD02S1856373.1, on the reverse strand, counting down.
AAACGTTCTTTTTTCTAGGATGGTATGAAACATGACATTTGTAATTTTGTCGCGGAATGTGATGTGTGTCAACGAAACAAGGGAGAAATAGTCAAATCTTCGGGCACACTACAACCACTTCCGATTCCACCTGCTATTTGGAGGGATATCTCTATGAATTTTATTACAGGCTTACCCAAATCGGGAAATAAATCAGTCATCATGGTGGTTGTTGATCACCTTTCCAAGTATGCTCATTTCTGTGATCTTCAACACCTGTTTACAGCATCCACGATGGCTCAAATTTTCATGGATCAGATCTTCAAGCTTCATGGCATGCCACACTCTATGTTTTTTTATCGCGACCCAACTTTCACAAGTAATTTTTGGCAAGAACTGTTCAAGCTACAAGGCACCCAATTACATCTCAGCACAACTTATCATCCCCAGACTGATGGTCAAACGAAAGTTGTCAACAAGTGTTTGGAAGCATATTTGAGGTGTTTTTCCTCGAAAAAGAAAAATTAGTGGGCTCAATGGTTACCCCTAGCTGAATGGTGGTACAACACTTCATACCATACAACTACATGCATGACTCCTTTTGAAGTGGTATATGTACATAAGCCACCTTCATTTCTCTCATACCTACCAGGTGTCTCGAAGGTCCAGAGGTTGACCAAACACTTACAGTTCGAGAGGCTATTCCCCGTACCCTCAAAGAGAATTTGGTCATGGCACAGAATTGTATGAAGCAACAAGCAGATCAAGGTCACTCTGAATGTCAATTTGCAGAAGGGGATCATGTGTTTCTTCGACTGCAACCTTGCAAGCAAAATTCCCTCAAGGCTGAGCATTATCAGAAGCTAGCGCCCAAATTTTATATTCCTTATACTGTTCTCAAGCGTGTGGGACAGGTGGCCTATCAGTTATTTTTACCCAGTCATTCGAAGCTACATCTTGTTTTTCATGTTTCATGCTTAAAGAAGGTGATTAGAACTAAGTGCCAAATTCAAAACAACCTTCCCGAGTTAGTCGAAGAAGGATCCATTTGGCTACAACCATAAGCAGTTTTTGACCAGCGTGAGCATCGCCTGCGTCAGAGAACCATCAAGGAAGTGTTAGTCCAGTGGAAAGATACAACTCCAACAGATGTCACTTGGGAACCAGCTACCATTCTACAACAATTTCCGCATCTCAAGCCTTGAGGACAAAGTTTTTTTTTAAGAGGGAGGACATGTTAGGGTCCTAACCCGCACACAGGTAGAACAATATATTCAGATGTAATAAAGGTCAATATTAATAAGGCCTTGAAATAAAATAGAAGAAGTCGAATGTAAGAAGGCCTAATAGAAGCTTTCTCTTCTAGAAGGATCTTCCTCTAGATGCTTCTTTTGATAGACATATTTAGTATAAATAGGAGTCGAGGGTATGAGAACCCTAGCTTGGATATTATTGTAATAGAGCTCTGCTCAACTGGAGCTTGCCCCCTCGAAGAGGCCAGTGAACATGGATTTCAGAATCAAAGTGCTATTTTTGTTGTTATTCTTATATCATTTCAGTGCTATTGTGGTGATTGTGTTGGTTATGTTGTTGTTATTCTGCCATTTCTAGCATTTTATTTCTGTTCTGCATACTTTTTATATTTGGTATATTACAAAACAACAAGAACCATGGGCAAAGGGAAAATAGATATTCAAGTCGGATGCTCAACCTTTAGACATCGACATCAACTAGACATAAGTATTTAAGTTGTATCAACCGCTGAACCTTGAGGACCCCTTCATAAAACTAAGGCTCGATGGTATTTCTAGCAAAGTATTTCAGCAAGTTAAGCAGAAGGACAAAGAAACACGTTAGGAGGCACCTGAAATAAGGAATATTTTTTTTTTTTACGAAAACGGTTATGTTGTATTAATCGGCATTCTGGCCAGCCAGAATAAAAAAGTTACAAATCTGAAGAATATTGGTGACCTCTAACAGTGTTGCCAACCTTCTTGTGAATGTCTTGGGAGACCAATCCCCTCTGCTCCTTGAGCTAATTCGATGATATGACAAAGATTGCGTACATGAGTAAATTCTCACAAACTGTGAGCATAGAAAAAGACAGAAGCAAAGCATTATACCAAGGGGGCTGAATTTTTCCCCTTAATGTAGGGGTCCAGCTTTTTCTGAGAGCCTAAAGAAATGTTGGAGGCAACCTCCTTTTCTCTGCGCGCTTTGTTGGTCCTTCTCCCTCGGGTTAGGGGTGGGGACGGAGCTGAAATATCTTCAGTTTCAGAAGTTCCCCCAGAGCCGCTAGAGGGGACTGTAACGACCAGGGCTGCATGGGCAGAGGGTTCCGGATCTGAAGCCCGAACTTCTCTCACTACTACTGAATAGGGGGGGGTGGATTCCAGAAGGCTTTCGTCTGCTGGAGGATCTTCCTTGACTGCTGTTGCTTCTGGATCTGGGGCTTCATCTTCCTTCAGCGCATCAAAACTATTTTTATTTTCTAGAGTTACCTCTGCTGAATAAGTGGCCTTCGGGGCCTGGGCTTGTGGATCCTTTCACTTTGACTGCCTTCGTCGGTTAGAAACTAGCTGAAACTCATCTTCTTTAACTGGTCCCGGTTCCTCAGAGGCTTTGGGGCAGTTCCTTGCGAAGTGACCGTAAGCATGACACCGGAGGCACTTAAAGGGAATCTGCTCGTAGTCCATCTCTTGGATATGGCACCATTCCCCCAGGGAGAGCTTAATGGCTTCTGGAAGACCTTTCTCGAGGTTAACCTCAACACAAATGTGAGCGCAGGTATACTGGTCCCCTTTCGGCTCTGCGTTGTCCAGGAAACGTCCAAGCTTATTCCCAATGTCCTCCAGAGAACTTGTCCCCCAGAGGTGCAAGGGGAGGTGAGGCAGCCTAACCCAAACAGGAGCTGCGGTGACTCGATTTCGGGGCTGAAGTCAATAGTCCAGGGGGCTAAGAACAGTCCTCTCGACCCCATGAAATAGGGTCCAGATCTGAAAACTAGGTCACGGTCCTCTTTGGTCAAGAAACTGAAGACAAAAAAAMCCYTGCCTACTGCGATCAGAGAAGTTGTTCCCTTTATCAACGATTTCCAACTATCATCCATCCATGCCTCCACCGTTTTGGGGCTAGGCCATAACCCCGTAAACTTTCCGATGAGGGACTTTTCTGCCAGAAGGAGGGCAAGAGAGCAAGGCTGCTCTGGAGATAGTTCCAAAGAAGGGATCTCCTCCATCTTCTTAACAAACTTAGACGAGAGAGAAGGCTTGGGTTTGGATCCTGCCGAGCGGACTAACGCTTTGAATGCTTCCAAAGGGTCTTTGCCCCTCTCAGCAATTGGATCTGGGGCCATGGTAGCCGACCTCCCACAGCAAGAAGACAACCCGCATGCAAAACGCGTATCCCCCTGATCGGCTGCTGTAATAGGCCAAGTCCACACGCTGAAACACCGAGTCCACTCGCTGAAACACCGGTCCGTTGTTACTCAGACCACGCAGGAGGAGTCGATTCACGGCTTTGTTTGCACAGGCGTCGAAAAGAGGGGTCGCGACCTTCAGTCCTTTAAACACCTCCCTTGAGCCAGATTTGTGTGCTGGCAGCGAGGGAATCCAAACATAGATCTGGAGCAGGAAAACGGGGTGCCGATCAAGCTAAGCCTGGCCGCCGAGAGGGCCGAGGCTGCATGTGCGCGCAGCTAGGGTTCGCCTCCATTTTTCATTCGATTACCTGAAATAAGGAATATTATGCGATAAAGCGTTGGTATATAATTTAAAGAGGCCATGACTCAAATTAAAGAAAAACACATCAACGATTTGAAAACCAAGGGTACAATTGAAAAGCATGTGGAAATGAGGAGACAGAAAAAAAAAATAAAAAAAAAATCGAATATCAACAGGAAAGAAGTATCGATCATACTAATGTAGGAGGAGCTAGTCGACCGAAGCCATCATGACCTGCCCTAGCCATTAAGAATGTTCCCAAAATGCAAAGAACACAATAGAACACAGTTGATTTGAAAAGAGATTCACCACCTATCGACCATGTTCTGATCATCAAAGAAAGAACACCACTAAACAAAGTCCCTTCCGAGCACAAGAAAACAAGAAAGATGCATCGCTAAGTGTCATCCGAAGAAATGTTGTTGGATCCATATGACAAGGAAGATAACGTAGATGAATAGAGAAAGTCAGATTCCCCTGTGTCCGGAGAATCTGAAGTATTAAAGTAGAATGATACTTCGGAATAAAAGCATAGAGTCAAGTTGATCAAACTAGCAGAGTCGACCCATACAAGTAAGTCGACTCACTATGATGAGTCGACCTAGTCACACAAGTCAGATCAATTAAATAGAGTCTGAGATAATTATTTGATTCACCAAACAAAATAAACACACAAAGATAAACAAGAACAAGGGGAAGTCCACCATCAAGACTTAGAACAAACCATTCCTTCAACGAAGTTCACAGATAATGCCCCAATAAATCTACTGACAATCGAAACAGAAACACCTGAGCATAACGAATAGGGAGGAGAAGAGAAACGCCAAAAAGAGTAGAATGATAAAGAGAAACAAATAGGGATAGGTCCACAAGAGTCGATACAAAATACTAATCTGCAAGATAAAGGCAAAAGTAAAACAGATAGGGGATCAATAGAGAAACCAGCTTCCCCTCCAGAGAATTCACCCAAGGATCAATCACCTCCCCTAGAACATAATGAAAGACAACATAAGGATCAGGAGAACAATTTTGAGAGAGAGAGAAAGGGAAGAGAACATTGAAAAGAACAATGAGAAGGACCCAGAAAAAAATGTTGACAAAGACAAGGAAAAGGAGACTGAAAAAAAAATCAATAAAAAGATGCAGGAAAAGACAGAGACAATCAACAACAAAAGTTGAATACAAAAGAAAAGAAGAAAAAAACGCACTGAAATGAAACTCATCCCCGGTCACCAATTGAGGAAGAAAACTCGAAGCTTTCAAAAGATAGTTCGAGGTAATTGTCTAGTCGAAACTCCAAAATAAGCAAGAAGTCAAATGACTTAAATAGGCAAACAAGAAAATCAAGCAGCAGTACAACCAAGTCATCAAAGCCAATCAATAGTTAGTAATTGACTAGAATGATACTATTCTTCAGATAGAGTATGGAATATTAGATGAGGTAAGTAAGTCAACCTCAGTGTGGGATGCTTCTATCGCAAACAAGCTAGGTTATTTAGCACAGATGAAAACGTTGGGACTAGAGGTACAATATTCAATCGACAAGTGGTATGTGTTCACCCAACATGTTCATTGACTGGCTCTGAACATATACCAAATCGCATTTGAAGGTATTCCTTAATAACCTGCACATCAACATCAATTGGGCGTTGCCTCCCGATACAAACAAAGATTTCATTTTTTCAATCCAACTATGTTAGAATCTAATTTTCTGACCACGAGTCACCATTAAGTGACCCCAAAAATTGCAGTTGAAGAAACAAAGGAGTCCCACTTATACAAAAGCATAGCTTCACTGGACCCAAGAGTGCACTTGTACTAGTGGCCCAAAGCAATTTAGGAAGAAACAATTGGCTAGTCAGAATAGTTGAAAGAGAAAGCATGGCCCGTAGAATCAACATCCCTTAATCTGACCACTAAAGAATAAAACAATGAAGTCGGCCCCATCAACTTATATTACAACCTCAGTCAGAACAACCAACCAAAATTTTAAAGGCAAGGTTCAATAAACTAACACTGCGACAAGATAGGTCGATCACATGAGCGGCAATCATATTGGGCAATACATAATTATGATCGACGACATCATTTCCCCCAGTGCTAGAAGCCGCCCCAGAATCATGCCAAAACTGTTATAATATGAACTCAAGAGACGACACAAGAAATTAGCTGGAAGCAAAGACTACTTGCATGTGAATCAATCAAAGTGAGAGCTATGATAGTCAACCCATCTGCATGAATATTTCCTCCTGGAGGGACTAGTTTCTCTCAATGGCACGAAGAGCTTCACTTGTTTTTTCAAAAGAGAGAAGGTCCTCTCTCCATCAATAGTGAGACATCGCAACACCAACGAGATACTACACAGTCCAACCTAAGTCACTTATGCACCAACTGGCTGATGACCTACCCTGACACAACCCTAGGAAATGGGAGTCATAGTTGTTGGCCTTCTGCATCAAAAAAGGATGTGGGTCAAAAGGAATGGCTGAGTCATTCTTCCAACCAATAAACCACCACAGTACTCAGAATCATCTAGTGAGAGTGGTGATTGAATCAAGTTCTCAGTCAAAGTTGCCCAGTCTAGGTGTACATAGTTTGTATCATCTGATCCATCTTGAAGGATCCAGACTAAATGAGATCGGTGTGATAAGCATATACTTCTTCATAATCACACAAAAAGATGTTCTACTCTTCTGAAATTTCATCAAGAATGGCCTGAAAGAATCCAGCAACATCAACAAAGGAAATCGTGGAGGAAGGGAAAATTTTAAGGGTTGTATATCGCCCATGGGCTAATTTTCCATGTTTTTTCCAAAAAAAAGATTCGTAAATTTCCATTTTTCTAAAAGTGATTCTCTCAAATTCTATAAAATAAAATTATTTTACTTTAAAAATAGCCCAAATTTTATAGAAAATATAGAAAATCCTTAGAAATTTAAATACTTTTACAAAAATATCACCAACCATTTTATAGTTCACATATTAAGGACTAGTAATATCCGCCAAGGTTTCTACATTCTGAGATAAATTTCCATCCTTAAAATTATCCCTACTAGGAGGATCCAACAAAGCCATTAATTCCAAATATTCTTTGTCTCAGACTAAAAATTGTTATCTTTATCTCTAAAATTTCTATCAATGTAATAGTCACACCCTTCCCCTTGCTCGGGGTGAGCAAGGAATTGAGGAGGGGGGAGATGTTGTAGGGGCTAGTCAACCTTGCCGACTAGACCTAACAGTCAACCAAGTTGGATATGTAAGTCAGTCGACTGTCCAAGTTGAGTATGTGAGTCGATCGACTAGCCAGTGGGGTTGACCGACCGAGACAGTTAGGAAGTTATAATTTTCATATAATTGAACACACAATTATATGTGTGGCTATGTAGCAGAGGAAAGATGGTGGTTGTTGTACATAATAAAGTGCATATTGATGGTTCTCCCACTACTTTGTGTATGATTCCTTATATGTCTATGTGTATGTGTGTATAGTAGTGTGTTGTATGCTTTGTGTGATGAGCTACTGGTAACACTTGCATACTTTTCCCTAGATTACAACAAATGTATAGGGAAATGTGTTGTTGGTAAACTAGAAGAGGACCAGTGTTCACAGATGAGTGCAAGCAAGTCATCATATTTCACTAAGTGTCGAAAATGTTTGGAGATCACCCTTTGTTGCTTCTTCATTCATCTTCAGACTCAAGAAAAAAGGAGATCTAGGTGGGTGGGTGGAAGAGCAAGCCTAGACCAATTGATCTAATACCAAATGATACGACACAAGGTACCTTACATCCAAATACCCAACAAAAAGATGTATAAAACCCTAAAACATTAAAAAGAAATAACCCAAAACATATGCTTATCTTATTCACTTGGTGAAGGCCTTCTTATAGTTTAAGAATTGGTCCATTTTAAACTAACTACTAAACAATAAATAATAAACTAAAACGCACATGGCTGAAAATGTGCAATAAATCTAACAAACTATAACCATGACTCTCACTAATTTATTAATTAAATCTAACAAACTATAACCAACCATGACTCTCACTAATTTATTAATTAAATCTAACAAACTATAACCATGACTCTCACTAATTTATTAATTGCACATTATCATTTCCATTAATATTATTTATTTAATTTAAAGAAGCAATTCTTTTTATTATGTTGATTTTGACCAAATCCCCACTTTAATATTATATTTCACAACTAATTATTATTAATTAATTTTTGGTATTATATTTAATTGGTTTAAGAGTTTACTATTTTCTATTTTTTAATAAATTTTCGTTTTTTCCTTGGATCTTTTGATGATAAGATCTTTTGATGATAGGTAAAGTGTATACTTAAAATTTCATAACATTTCTAAATTTTAATACAATTTATTTTCAAAATATATCATTATAATTATAATTAATTGTGAAACCTTCATTTTTAAAATCACTTTTATTTTTATTTATTTTCTCTCTTAATACAAAACTTAATTAAAAAACAATTTAAACAACTTAATCCATTGAAATAAATAGAAAAATCACAAGGTTTCATTATTTATAGTTTAGTAATAGAAAACCACAAAGTTTCATTATTTATATTTTAGTAGAAGTCATAAAGTTTCATTACTTTTATTTTAGTAGAAAATAAGGAACGTTTATTATTCGTATTTTTAATCCTAAGATGACATCCACATAATTGAATTGGTGGTTGTGATGGACTTATTCATTATCTTATTTTAATTAGTTTCTTTAATTTTATTTTATTGTGAGAAATTTTAATAATGATAAAATGAAAATTATGATAATTAAAATTTAAAAGTTATGATAATTAAATTTAAGAAGATTATTTATATCTTCAAATGAGGTGTTTTTTTGTCAACCATGACAGAACATGGGTGTGTGTCGTCCTACACTGACCTCGATACAAAAGGTGGATGTTGTACAACACACTTCTCACGTCCCTTTGAAAACTTTGAGACATCCCTCATCTCTGCAAGTGGGTGTACACCAGGAGTTAGTGCGATAGGTTGAGTTGGGTCCTGGTGATCAGAGTAATGTTGGGGCCATTACTCCCCTTAATGTCTTCAGAATGGATGAAGAGCGCCTCAAGCATGATAGAGTCATTTCACGAGTTGCCAATGATTTCAAGTCACTGTGATTTGAAAGGGATGATCATTTGATCGGTTGGAATGAGGATTACAAAGCTTGCTCCTCCCTCTTTGATGATGAATCCGATGAAGGATTGGTACCTTCTCCTTCATTCAACACACTGGCTCAGGATTTGGAAGGAGATTTTCCTTTAGATTATGATTTTTGTTCTAGTAAAGACACAACCAGCTAGGCCTTTTCTTTATATATTTCATTTGCAACGTTTGAATGGTGTTTGGATGAAGGGTTGTGAGCTCCTCGCTCACCAATTATGGGATTTATGTTCCATCTCCCTACATACATCGTCTCATCTCCTCCCTATGTATACTTTATCTCGCCTCCTCCCTTTGCTTGCACTCATATCCATGGCCCCTCGAGGAAGATGACTTGGTCACTTTGTTACTACCCATTAACGTGTTGTCAGAGCAACGAAAGTGGCAACTGAATTCTACACTACCTCCATCCATGCTAGCACCCAGACAGCCATGGATGCCCTGTAAAGGGAAAATCGCATGGTTTGAAACTTTAAAGAAGACAATGAGGTTGAGGATGAAGTAGGGGGTATAGTTCCTAATGTGGGTGGCACTCACTCCAGAAATTCCATTTTCTTATGAACCATGGAACTCTACTAGCACATTAAGACTCTTGTTTCTTTGGGGTTTCTCCCTAAAGATGAGGACTTCGAGCAACTTAAGAAAAGAATGGAAGCTCTTGAGATCCATAGTGCTTACATCTCATAAATCCTCACATGGATGGAAACTCGGTTGGGTGGGAATTTCTCTCCCTCGAAAAGGCATTATTGAGGCCCAGAATCCTCTCATGTTGTTGCCCAAAGGACCACATTTGTTTCTACCCAAAGGACCACCATTGGTGCTACTCAGCCACAAGTTTCTCATGATCACTTATGGAAAATGTTTCAGTTTTATTTGTTCTTTTTGTCTATGTCATCTAGGCAGCTATAAGATAGTTTTAATCAAACAATTGTATAAGCATGCTAAGAAAGTTGTTTTCCTAGCTTTAAGACATCTAAACAACTTATTAGCCCGGTTTCCCCACTGGGGCAGGTTCTTTTTGATGCCCAAAGACTGTCATGGTCTCTTGGAGCTACACTTGATATGCTCTCTTTGTATATTTTGTCAATAGTTAATACAATCTTACTTACAAAAAAGAAAAAGATTATTAATACTATTTTCCTTATGACAATAATAATTTGGAAGAAGTGACTTTATACAAATATCTTGGAGTTGAATTTCATCACAAGCTTAACTAGAACTATATTGTTACTTAAGTTTTATGAAGATAAACTATGTACAACTATACTATTGAAAAAAATGATAAATGGAGGGTGGAAAGATTATTATGTTGTTGAAAACAGTGGTATATCAATGGATTTTTGGGTATGGGATAAGAAGAAACTCCTTTTTGAGACACTCGTCACTCATGTTATCATATATGGTTGTGAAGTTTAGAGTTGCATCATCTCTAGTGAATCATGGAGAAAGATACAACAAATCCAAACATGTCTTATAATTTGTAATCTCAAAGTTAAAGGCAATACACCCTATCTTATCATCTTCATAGCATCACATCTTCCCCCCTATTGAGAACACAGCTATGACTAGGTAACTAATGTACAAGAACAAGTTAAACAACATGGAAGACAAAGACTTCATACGATTGCTTCAAACTCCAATCAAAACCATTTGCAACTCAAGGAGGGTTGGCATAAAGATGCCAAGTCTTGGCTAAATCAATGGGGAATCAAGAAAGAGATCACTTTGCATAATAACTATAATATTGAAAATTATTACATTTAAATTTAAAGAGAAATTGTGATGTGATAAAGAATTAAAGGATAGTCACTCTGCACCTTTTATCCATCTCCCTCGACTTGGGAGGTCATTTCGACATCCCTATGGCTACTCCTGAGCGTGGCAACAAGTCCTGGAGTGGGAGGAACTCACTTAGCATGATGTCTTGGGCGTACTATGCATTGAATTCAGGTAATGTGAACAATACCAATATCAACAGTGGGTATGGCTGCAGCTCGTATCGAAAAGCGGGAAATCGGATTTGTTCGTTGAATCCAGCAAGGGTGATGGAGCATATCAGAGGAGGTGTGGCTCATTTCATAGGCATATTCCATACTCCACAGAACAGAGTGGATTTCACTCCTCCCTTGAACATAGATACAGTCTCTCGCATAATTCAGACAGACAGCGCAAGGAATTTTAGCAAAATGAGAAGGAGCGTTGGCAATCGGCGCGTGGTCTCAGTGGAAGAGCACGATGAGTTGGTTAGCACGGTGCAAAACTTGCAAATTCAACTCAGAGCCCTCTCAGCTCAAGTCTTATCCATAACAGAAATTACCATTCAACATCGGGGACAACAACAGAGGAACAAGGATGAATGTGAAGCATTAAGGTAGCAGATAGAAACTCTTCAATTTGTGGCTGGGCCTGCATCGCCTTCGGCCTCCCCGACTACAGCCATCTTCGATGCAGCTTCCTCGCCAGGACCTCGACCGCGACTGGATCTAAATTTACGACCTTCAACAAAAGAAGAAGACTCCCCTGCACCGGATCAAAAGAAACTTTGAGTGTATGCTTTGTTTCACTGTTTATTTATTAGGTTGTTTTTGCATGGTTTTCACAGTAGAAGCTCAAATCGGCTTTAGTATACTAGAAAGCACTGTCCCTGCTCACCACTTCCTTCTAGGAGCTTACAAGGGAGTGAATTTTGTTTTCTACAGCTCTTGTAGCACAGATTTTGTAATCTTCGTGCGAATACTCGCGACTCTTTTAATATAAATTTTACTCTTTTTTTGTTAAAAAAATAAGATAAAGAATTAAAGGATAAAAGAAAATTAAAATATTATAAGGAGGTGATCCATCCTAATCTAGAATATCAAAAGTATCTCTATGTTTTAAGCATAAAGAAGAAAAATAACATTGCTAAAATTTTAACAAACTCTCACAGATTCTCACCAGCGCCATAGTGAAACATAGCATTGGGCAATCCCTAAAACATCGTGGGTCCTAAAGAATTTGTCATTTTTGTGAGACTAAGAGTTGAAGATGAAAAACTCTTTCTCTTACAATGTCTTGTGTACAACAAAGTTAAATCACAATTTCAAAATATTTATTACAATACCAACCTTACTAATATTTTAACTAGTTAAAATTAAAATAAAATAAAATTTAAGAACACTTCTTTAAAAGTTTTTTTTAGTAAAAAATAAAATTATAAAGCAAACCAAGCCATTCTTTACCTATCCAATAAACCAAATTTAATTTAAATAAACATTAACCATCATCATGAGAGTCATGATCAATAAGTAAAAGTAATATTTTTCATCTGATTTAAATTAATTTGACAATATAAAATTAACACATTATATTAATATTCTTCCAAAAAGTGGGATATCAAGATCATTTTTAGTTA
>JZKD02S1856362.1:27544-42936 GCA_000966675.3 Picea glauca | reverse complement strand
TAGGTGGGACCCCTCGTGACTCCCTTTTTTATTCTTTACAAAAATAAACACAACTAGATAACCATTTAAACACATGACTCCTTGTAGCTCCCATAAATATTTCCAAAATTTGAATATTAAATATCAGAAATAATTCAAATCATATCCAAAACATGTAATTAACCACATTATCCCAAAAAATAGCTTATTGCCTAAAACTTTATGCAAACCATTGTCTTCAACAAATCAACCATAAACACATAAATTAAAATCCATATTTGCCACTTTGAGAGGCAATCCTTCTTCTGTCACTGTTGTCCCCTTTGGACTTCCCATAATTTTCCTTAGGTTGATTCAAACCTTGAGGCTTAATCTCACTAATAACATGGGAGCAATCGTCCTTCAGATTCATACGAGAGGACACTAATTTTGATGAGTCATTTGAAGGAGATGAGGGGGAGGCAACAACTTTACCTTTGTCTTGTAAATGAGGAACATCAGTTTTAAGCTGTTTGCTAGCATGAGAGGACTAAACATGTGAATGTACAGGGGAAATTTGAGCATTAGGATTTACAGGTGGAGGAGGAGGAGGTAATGACAAGTTGGTCCAACCACGATGGTGAGAGACTGTCAGATTGATAATCTCCTTCCATCCATCATTTTTAGGAACGTCCGATTACATGGATACATGAGGAGGCACATGAATACCTGAGATCTTTTGAGGCTAGAAGGGAGGCCTCTCTAGTCTAGGCTGAACTATCCATTTCCCAATCCAATTGAAGAACCTAGCTTGAAATAGTTGGTTCAGCTCCTGGGTATTGGCATCAAAATGAATTGAGAATCTAGGCCTTCTAGGCCCTCTATTCCAGTTACTTATTCCCTTATTGTTTCTGCCATGACTGCCTCTGCTAAAGAAACCCATCCTGTATGCATGCATGGCATTCTGTTTATATGAAGGAACTCATCCTGTATGCATACATGACATTCCTGCTGAAGAAACCATACATGACATTTTGTTTATATGAAACAAATTTTGGCTCAGAAATTGACATAAGACCCATGCAATTCAATCCATAATAAATTATTTAATAATTTCCAAGTGAGCAGGGGGTGAAATAGGGTTCATGGGATATCTGGAGGGATTGTGATGAGTGAATAAGTGGTAACATGACAGGGAATAAAAACATGAGTACTTCTCAATAATTCATTAAATAACTAACTTTGCAATCAATACCAAAATATATCAACTGCCACCTATTTTTGTGTCATATATTTTTCCACTTCCATACAAAGTGTTTAATTTATTTTATAGAATAGGGCATGTAAAAATGAAATTGGGATTGTGAGGGGGGTATAATGAGCGAAAAAGTGATAGTATGAGAGGGAATAATACAGATATTGTTCATAACAAATAAATTAAATAAAACAACAACCATAACTCTGTTCGAACCACAATCCAATAAACATCCATTTTAAAACCAAAATCATTTAACTGCCCCTTATTTGTAGACACAATGCTTGTTGACTTCAAATAAAAGACAATTCATATGCCCAGAATACTTCAATTATAGCAGCCTTTGTATCTATACAATATCTATACAACATCATAATAACACCATTGCCAATTCCATAATTATAACCCTTCGAGCCATAGTCTGTTATATTCCAATGCTAAACCCTTTTTCTTTTAAAACAAAATCAAAATATACACATTGATTCCAACCATCCACATCCAACTATTTATTTCTTAAACTCAAATAAGAACAGACTCAGTATTAACCTCCAACTGTCAACTTTCCAACACTGATTACCATAATATATTTTTATTAAAACTCATAATCGAGCCCCGATTCAATCACATGCAAGTGTTCATTCATATAATCAACACAAGTATTGATTCGACAATAGAATTTAACCAAAAAAACATGTAACTCTGAGCCTGGGATTTGTGTACATTAAACATGTACAAACTTCCTTCAAAAGAAAATGCCCAACAAAAGACAGAGTCAAATAGTGTCTGAGGAGAACAGAAACAAGATGTGCTTGAGAGAACAGAACCAAGACATGCTAAATGGACCAATCACACATAGGTGCCTTTTAAACCTTGTTGGGACCAAGATCATGTTAGGGCTTAACACAACAATGGAGGTAAGAGTAAATACCCTAACCACATGAGATAATCTTTGAGGTACAAACATTTCGTTTTCTTTTAAAAAAATTATTGCAGAGAGGTACAAGAGATGGCTCAATCAAGGAAGAGTCTTCGAAAACAAAAAGCTCTTGTGACCCTTTTTTTTTTAAAACAAGTTGTCATAGAGAAGTAACAACATATAATCAAGGAGTAATCTTTGAAGAAACAGAGAGCTTATGCCCTTTCCAAATTCACCACTGACACATAACTTTTAACTCAAAATCTTGACCGTGAGGGTAACCAATCATAATAGTCAGCCACCTCCACTGGATAACGAGATAGGTGAATTCTTATAAACATTGTGGAAAGAATGCCCGAGAACAACCTGTGGCCAACCCAACACGTATATAGGCTTCCATTCAAAGATTTGGGCGATCGAAACTTGACTATGCAATGCTTCCAACATGGTGATAGTGAGGGTAATGCCATGGCAAATGATAGCTCGGGCTCGGTCCAAACAAAGCAAGAATTGTGCAACTATTAAAAGTTTGCATTGCAATTCAGAGGAATGAACATAACAACGACTGAGGAGAAAAGGAGTGACAACACCTAATACCCAGACTGGTGGTAAAACCTACGCAATAAAAACTCAGATCTTGTTACACCATTATCATAATTTTCCACATAGAACCAGAGTGAAACCCAAGCCGACTGACATGTTTTACACCAAAAACACCAATGCACAGGCTACCCACAACAATAAAATCCATTCTTTTCCTTTAAAACGACAACAGTCCAAATTAGTCACAGAAGAAACCATAAGCACAACACTGATACACAGTCAAAACTTAAGAAAAACATAGACCTCATGCAATCTTGAGCCAAAAAATTGTTTCATAACACAGAGGGACTATCATGGATGGAAAGTAAAGGAACCATACCTGGAAAAATCGCTTGAGGGAAGAGTTAGACTGTATTTTCCTTTCTAAACCAGATATCGTGGAGCCTCCACAACCACCAGAGCCAAAAAACCAAATGCAACTATGGCTAGGGTGATGGGGTTGAGGGTTGTTTGAGTGACGTGCATTAAATGAACATCGCTTCCTCCCCCATCCCTATTCAATTTAACATACAAGCCAACCCATACACCATAACTTCAACCATTAATTCAAACGACATTCATTGATATATCCAATGTTAGATCCATTGCATAGTGTGCCACCGTAAGTCATGTCAAAACATTAACAACAACCATATTCTATAACGTTACCATATATGCCTCACAAATAATCCTTTAATCAAGCGCAAAAGTCTAGCAGCTAGGTCCATCACCCTTCATTTGTGTCAATCATATATACCTTAAGGTTTGTATATAATCTCTTTTCCTTTTGTTTAAGCCCCCACATCATCACATTATCCTTTTGCATAAGATCATATATAAAATAATTAATCAATGTTTAATGCATAAACATAACACATGTAAAAAATGATCCTTTTATCCATAGTACTTCCATGAGTCGCAAGTGACCATCAAAACCATCTAGCAGTAACACATTCGACCAACCATCTTATGTTTCCATGACGAATAAAACCATGACTTGCATCGTCAACTGTAGAAGACTGTGTCAGTAACATTATAACAACAAACAAAAATATAGGCATAACACATCCATCATAGCGCCACTAGTCTACAATGGGGTCCCACCTACTAGTTTATTATTATTATTATAAATAAGTAATAGAGCTTGGCAATCATTTGCAAGCAATATTCATCGTTGTGATTTTAAGCGTCAACGAGACTAAGCATTAGATAGAAATGTCAAACTAAGTATAAGATAAAAATGTTATGATTTGTTAAAAGTTCAAATTTTCATGAATCATAGACTCGGCTCTAAGTCGATTATGTTATAACTAATAAAAGTCGATTCTATTATAACTAATAAAAATAATAGCTTTGTATACATGTCAACCATATAGAGATAATTGTGCAAAGGAATGGCTCTTGTAAAGTAATTAAGATGTATACAGTGCCTTAAACATTTGAATTTTATACAGTGGATCTTCAAATGAAAGTCAAAGTTAATCAACACCATCCATATTGCAGTGGGAGAACAAATGATCGCCACTATCTGTGTGGAGGTTTATGTAGGAGCATTTTTGTACATGCATTAGCGTCATTCTTAGTCGGTCCTCAAGGGAGACTAGGTATCCTTGAGACTAGGTATAACATGTAATTTTTTTAATTCAGTATTTTGAAAATCTTTTCTCAGTTTAATAATACTTCATCACTAAATTATTATTTTTTCTATTACTTTAAATAATGTGTGTCTGTGAACCAGAAATATTGCATTGTCTTGTCTTGTTCATAGATTTTTCAGTACAATGTCATGTAAAAACTTCAACTTGTTGTTAATGGAAGCTTTATCATTAGGATAATGCAATGTATAACAATGTTGAATTCTTTGTATTTAATATATGATTGTACATTTTTATGTATGAAGTAAATAATTCGATTAATAAATTAATTGTTTATGAGTGTAATACATAATTAATTTTTTATTTTAATATTTGAATAAACTAAATGAAAAGAAATTTGTAGCTATAGTTAGTTATCTTATAATAATGGTAGGAGGACAATTTGTGATTATTACATGTGAATGTAGATTGTGATATGCATTTACCAAGGCGACTAGGGTTCATCTTGTTGGGATAGGAAAATAATCACAAAGAAGAATACAAGATTTGAAAGCAGTGGTGGTTTCTAAAGACATTGTTGCACTAGAGAACATATGATCTTCATGATCCAATGATGATAGACCGATCTAAGGGACCATATATAAATAAGTTTGGTCATGGACCAAACCAAACAACCATGAATCACATCGGTTGTATCTATCCATAAAATGTGGATCTGAAATCCAAATGTGGACACGTTCAACCATTAGTTCAATTAGTAGTCGAACCCAAAGAATGTTCAACTCCCTTAATCCAACAAGGTGAGGTTTACCAAGGAACCCAATGTTCCAACACCCTCCCTCCCTTGTAAACTCAGCTTGGAGGAAAACAAACTACATAGCACACAACTTTCCCCCCTTAATTTGTTCCAACTACAAAATATGATCAAACATGTTACAACAACACTCCTGAAGAATTCCGAAAATTGTCACCATCAATGTTGATCAATGCAAAGAGGCAGTCATCCAATGCAAAACTGGTTGAAAAAAATGTTTTCCAAAACACAGTCCTAGACGGTCAGTTGACTAGACAAGAAAACAACACAAGCTAGTCAACTAGAAAAGAAACATATCATTATAATCAATCTTTGTCAATCCAAACAATCTTTATATCAAGTACAATAAGTAGTAGTACATCTCCCAACAACACAGTCAAACATGGTTCGATCGGTCGCAACAAGTCTGAGTCGATTGAATAAGAGACAGTTGAATCAACAAGAAGACATAAATTTGGTATGTATATCAACAACTTCAATTACTCCCCCCCCTAAATACAACTGAGGGGGGTCGGTAAGTTTCAACAATATGTATCATTGGAAAATACCAGTCAACGAATAACAACTAGTCAAAGCTCATGTCGACAAATACTAGTCGAACCTCTA
This sequence comes from Picea glauca, assembly GCA_000966675.3. Classification (NCBI taxonomy): domain Eukaryota; kingdom Viridiplantae; phylum Streptophyta; class Pinopsida; order Pinales; family Pinaceae; genus Picea; species Picea glauca. The sequence continues at coordinate 37,210 of JZKD02S1856362.1, read as the reverse complement.
GTCGACTAATACCCTAGTCAAAACTCATTCGACTATCATCATTGGTCTAACCGTAGTCAGCCACTTCCAAATAAATCATAAATAAGTAAGAGGAACGATGCACAACTCTATAGCTGATGATACACATCAATATGAAGTCCTCAAACATTTGGTCAAATTATTCCACGACCATCCATCAATCCAACCACAATCTATCCTAGTAGTCAACATTGGTCCATGATTCTTTCTTCCACATCTATGCTACAAATATATGAAAACATGATTGTCATTCCTTCGGTGTGTATGTTGAGGATGATGATAGGGCACATATTTATGTGTTGGCTGATAAAAGGAAGTAGGATCAAGATCTGGTTCATTTACAGGTGTAGAACAACCTGACATATCAACAACAATGTCATCTGCAACAATATTTTCAAATTATGGCATGTGAGGAACATGAAACTCATCAATCTACTAAGCATAATCAACAATAGGTTTTTGTTTTAGCAAACTAAACTAAGCTCCAACTGCAAAAAATAAAACTTCCCTGAGTGCAGTGAGGCTAGGTGTAGGTAGGGAGGAAACAACAACATCATATCCAATACCTATTCGACGTGAATTCATCATAGGTGTATTAATAGGAACAATACTATCATGTCTATTCTTCCCAAGTCCTCCTCTAGTATATCCCATCTTGCTCAACAGTCGAGACCCAATACCTGTATTGTGTTTTTCAAAGCTAGGAGAAAAAACACAATCGTTAGTCTTCTTACAAACATTTGGACTATAATCAAAAGTATCAAGGGTGGAATAAGGAATAGGTGAGATTGGAAGCTCAACAACAACGGTCTTCTTCTCAACATTCTACAGTTGGTGGAATTCTTCTTCAAGGTTTAGTTTGCAGTCCTACAAGCCATGAATAATCTCATCCTCCTCAATCAACTGCAACAACGAGGAATCATAATTTGTTTTTAAAGTTTTATATCCATCAAGTAGGTGATTGTTATTAGCTAAAAGAGGACCAGCTTCTTCACGAACATCACCAACAAAGGCCTGCAGGTGGGAAACTTCACCAGTCATCTGGGTATTAGTTTACGTTAGCTGGTAGATATCCATTTCCAATGAAACAATTTATGAATGAGGGAGATATTTAACTTCTTCCTACGGATATTCAATAAGGCATTTCTTATCCCCAAATTCATCTAAAAGATCCTGGAAAATAGTCTCCATGGTGCTCTCCAAGATAGAAACCTTTCAGGAATTCTCAGTCGTAGCAGTCTGAAACATGACACCTTCAGTATTCAATTGTTTATTTAGTCCTGCATTCTCTACTTGCAACAAGGAAATGATATAATTTAATGTAATGACTTCTTGACCAAGATAATCAACAACTTTCTGCTCACAAAATGCCTACAATATTTTATCCATTTTAATAAATTATTCGTATTGCAACATGTCAGCAATTGAACTTAAAGAGGAGTATCAACAACATGGACACAAGAATATAGCTTCCATCAATGTCACAGTGAGTGTGCGAAGAAATCAAAAAATTCTCATGCTACAATATCACCAGTCGACTAAGTCATTGATATATCAATAGAAAATAACAATAACAAGGGTATTTGATGGGCTCAATTGACCATATGCTAAGAAGCTTAGTCAATACATGAATATATTTGTTATGACCCAAGGGGGAATATATGGGGGTTAAATGTATATTATATGACCCCAAAGGGGAGAATATATGGGGATAATTGTAAATGTGATGTGTAAATTTATATATAATAGGCTCGACCTAATAGTAAAGGGGCCTCATGTGTAGGTGTCAGTAGGTATATATAGAGATCATGTATCCATTATTGAGGAGATGTGAACTGTGATGTATGAATGTATTTGGTTATTTGGAGGACGTTCTCCTATTCTTTAAGGATTTATTGTGTACAAATTATCTCTCTTATCTATCTTGGAGTTGTGCTCCATGATCATATTGTTGTACACAGTGTGTACTTCTAGTTATGTTATGATATTTTAAGCATTTGGTACATTACACTATCACAAGGATACCTTCAAAAACTTCATCGAAGCATACTACCATGTCCAAAATATATCAAAAATTGTGAAAGGTGATTGGAATAAGGAAAACAAAGAGTGTGTCGTTCACAATGAACAATTAAACCTCAATGAGTATGCTAATCATGAGAGCAAGTAAATTTTCAACCTTGCAAAAAAGGAATTGAACCCAATGCACAATTAATGCATCATTTACTTGAGGAGCCAAAATGCGCCACTTGGTTGTTTAGTCAGATCATTGGTCGGATCTACCAGTCGAGCCACTAGTCTGTCAACTTGATTGCTTGGTAGGATCGTTGTTCAGTCTATCGAAATTCCTTCAACCAACACATCTATAGTCGAGTTGGACTCTTTTCTAGTCAAGGGCAAGCAAAATCAAGTCCCTTGTCGAGACACACCACTCGATATCTTAACAGTCAAAATATTATGTTAGTCGATAATAAGAGGTAGGTTGGATCTCCTTTCTAGTCAACAACAAAGGGATAGGGTATCCACACATGCAACTAGTCAACAAATATTCTTGGTAGATCGATGATTTGATCCACCAGTTGACAAATATTATGGGCAGATCAATGAGTTGATCCACTAATCGAGAAATATTCTATTCAATGAGATCAACTTATGGTAAAGGGAGGTCGAATCAACGTCCAAGAAATATCTAGTCAAGTTGGATCCAAGGTCGAAGGGAATGCAAAATAAAATAGGAAGCATGTAATCAATTGATCGACTCACAATCAAGTCACTAAGAGACCACAAGATTAGTCAATTGTCCAAAAAAGGGGCTTTAGACGATATTCTAGGGACATCAATATAATAGCTTGATTAACCCAAGAGAGATTCCAGTGGGCATATGCATTCAATTGACAACCATCAAGATTCAATGCCCAGTTCAAAAAATCATCTCACCCAACCAACAAACAAAAAAATTTGAGTCTCTTAATTGTCGAGAAAGCAAACTCTGGTCAATTTACCAATATAAACCTTATCCAAGTTTTAAGCAACTCCAATACCATGGTCAACTCCCTTAATCCAACAAGGTGAGGTTCACCAAGGAACCCAATGTTCCAACACATCCACATGTTTTTTAGCAAGCGTTAGGGTTTCCACCACCTATTGGACGTGCCCAACTAGGTCAAGGGTTAGACCATGTCTAAAGCCATAACATTGTGCCCAAAGAGTACATACTTTTGTTGTTGAATTTTCCCTCCTTCCAGATTGAGAAAACAAGCAATATTCAAGCCCAAAATCTTGGACGACCAGAAAAACCAAGGCCACATCCAAGAATAAGAGAGAAAATAGAGTACATTTATGGGATCAGGTGACGTCCCTCCCACTCATTGGAGAATTAGAAATCCAATAGTTAATATGAGAACATTGCTTTTCAAACAAATGTTTACTCAATAAACCAGTTATAGTTTTGTTAATGAATGAAACTAGATCAATCAACCCAGACAAGAGTTGAATCTTTCATAGACCATCACTAGGAATTAATCCCCATAGTAATAAAAGACAAGAATACTGGGGTAGGATGTCTCAAGGTATGTGTGGATTTCTAGGGCTTGTATACAACTTAGAGAGAATCGAACCAAGCAAACGAAGGTAGGATGTAGGAATATGGGGATGGGAGGAATCAAATCTTACTGGGGAATGGGATGGTATATAATAATATGTGTTTGAGTGTGGCTATGTAAGTATCATAGAGAACAATATTGTAGACTAAGCCACTGGTGCTGTAGTAGCTGGGGTTTCAAAATAGCAGAAATCATAACAGAGACGAATGGAGGCCATGTTGAGTGGGAGAGGGAGACAACATAGCCACTAATCATTCCCACCCACAATCGATGTGTATCCATTTGTTGGGAGATAATAAATCAAGACTCAAGACTTGGTTTTGATCCTGACACCCTAAGTGCGAGAGCTAGGTGACGAGAGGTTCAAAGGGACAAATTTCACTTTTCTACCTAAAGATGCACCAAACTTACTTTTTGGAGAATTATCAATCTACTTCTTGTTGTTGCAAGAGCCATTATTGAATATATATTTGTGTGATATAGGGTAAGGGTTTACCTTGATGGAACTATGCTTCATTGATTGTTTGACATGAATCCCTGAGAAATATTCAGGGTGAAAAGAAGGTGATCTTACAGTGTTTCCCAACCCACATTGAGTCGTTTATCTACACCTCAAGTACCTCAAAATTACTCATATTTTGACGAGCTAGCCAGATAAAGAAGGGGATGTACAACAAAGAGAAGGTCACCCAAGCCCTATACACACAACATAAGACTCTGGGAATTTGCAAATAAGACTCTTGTGTATTTTATTATGTCATAGATTGTTCTTGTTATACCTAAAGACACGATAAGTTTGTAAATTTTTAAACACCCGTTATTTGTATAGATAAAACTTCGCTAATTAATCTTTTAATGATGAATAATATTGTGAATATCAAGGGTTACAAAGCTTCTCCTTAGATATAATATTAGTGACTGACATGCTTGGGTTGAGATATTAGACTCTTATTAAGGAATTTGGATCAGTCGCTTACTCTCTAATGGAAGAAACTGTAATGGGATCTTGCATAGAGACTTTATGCGTAGGAAATTGTTAAATGTAAGAAAGTGAAACAACCTCCTCCCTTGCAAAGAACCCAATCAATAGCGAGTTGGAACAACACCTAAAGGAGTTACAGAAGCTACGGGAAGAAGTAAATAGTGAAAAGGTAACAAAATTATGAGAAACTTAATAGCACTTGAAGATATTGTTTATAGGAAATATCCTACTAACAAATAAAAAGTGTTTGCACCTCTTGTTTCTTTAGAGATTTTCAATCTTGTAGGCAGAAGGGGGAGCAGAGGCAGAAGCGACAATAGAGTCAGGAAACTGAGAAGAATCACTTATGTTGTTCATATGTTGTAATAACATCATTGACTTCATGGACATCTTGTGACTATGGTGAACATTGAGCCATTAATAATGGTCTTGTGATTTGCATGGTGGTGTGTGTGGAAAGTAAAGAGAAACGGGGCTATCGACTATACATAGACAAACCAACTGAGAAAACATTTAATGTTTAAGAACTAATGCCAACCTCGAGAGATAACATTAGTTTATTTAGCGCACAAAGTCTCTCAATCATGTGAAAACAATTAAAACTTATCCTAAGTCTCCCTCATTATGAGACCAAATAAGACCTCAAAATTAAAATCTCGGATAACAAAAATAAACGAAAGTGAGGAATTGTACAATTTTTTGAAACTTTGGCTTAAAACAATAAAATATCATCAGTTTTTGTGCCAAACTAATATCAAAAATCCAAATCGATTACTATAGTCCCTGCAACCCAAAGGGCATGGACTAACAAGACATGCTTTTGTTTGTGTGCTTTTCTCCTTGAAATTGAGATGTCTCGAGGTATTGAAAGTGTAGAGCCAAAGTCAAATTACCAATTATTGGATGTGTACCATGTGAAATATGTGCCATGACACTTTGCATAGTGTGCCTAAAAGATAAAGTCAAGTGACCAATTATTGAATGTGCATGATGTGGCATGAAAGGATATACTTAAAATGTGCTTTGAAATACACTTCACATCGTGTCTAAGCAATATTATAATTTTAGATAATTATGGTCTAGAATTAAATTAGCAATTTTTTTTATGGTGCAAATAATATCATTAAAATAAGTTATATGTTAAAATGTAAATGTAATATGCAATATGTTTATTTGAAAATAGAAAATATGTGTGAGATGATCCATTTAAATTTGTTTGAAGAATGTGTGGCTACTAACAATTTCTACTCTCCATAGAATATTGATATTGTGTAAAGCATTATGGAATCCACCAACCTTGAATGTGGTACTAAACTAGGCACAATTGTCTAGATTATGGTAGCCTTGTTTCATGAATTTTCAACAAGGTTGTTATAAATTGAACATGAGTTCTCAATTGTTGGTAGATGCCATCGATATGATTATTTGTTATAAAGAGTTCGAATAGCATGGGAATACATCCATATATAATATAATCGAATGTGGATGGGTATCTGAGTAAGGCTATCAAAATGACCAAAGGAATTATTCGAATTCCATGAAGGACTTGACTATATCTTGGGGATGGAATTGTAGTTCGAAAAGAACACTATGAGTTCTTGTTCCATTTGAACAATTTTTTAGAAGGATAGAAAGAATGATACTAAATCCATTAATTTTTTAGGAGCTTTGGTTTTGTTGCACCTGTAAAGTTTAGATGGGGTGTCTAGGTTATCACTGCCATTGTCGAATGTATACATCAAAACAAGGGTGGAAGAGTGTGGGATATGGAATTTTTCATATCCCTTTGATGACATTTAATAAAAAAACTTGGTAACAAACTCCATTCATGTCAGTGTGATATTTTCCACTATTTGACTGCATTGTGATAATCGTTAAGAGACTTATCATGTTCACAACCAAGAGACCATTAGTTGGCCATATAATTCATAGGTTTATGACCAAATCATATATTCATTTAAAAAAAAAATAGAATCGAATGAATCTATACAAACACATAATTACAGAGGTAAAAGAAGTCATTTTCACTATTAAGGAAATGAAAGGCGGTGAAATCCTTTGTGCACACCCTCTCTTTTGTAGATTATTTATTAATTAAACAAATTGAAATAGTGTCATAAACACGTTGTTGATGAGTGAATTAGTGGCCACATTCACCCAACACAAACACACACAATTCCCTTGATGATCATGTCAACTGACTAATTTCAACCCCAAAACTAGACAACACAACATGATGACTTTTGAGTGTTTTCAACTTAATTCATCCTCCTTGTTATTCTCCCTTTTTGGACAAGTACATGTAATCCTCCTCACTAAAAAATTCAAGTAGGTGCACCACAATATTGTCCATATCCACCATGCATATGTTTTCTCTTTGCTCTTCTCTCCATTCTAACACAAGTCTTGTATCTTTTCTTAGGCTAGGATGCAATCTCATTGAACAATAGTAGCTCATTGGGTACCAAAAATAAGAGAGGTAGTGGAAGGGGTTCACAATAGTAGAATGAAGCAATGTAGAACCATTCATATGTGAATGCTCCCTTGCAAAAATTGTCAACATGTCATCAACATTATATAAATTGAGAGTCGATATGTTAAAATTGATGTCTATACTCTTGTAACAATGATAAAGTAAATTGTTGTCTATGTGGAAATAACCTCTTTGAAGTTAGGGTTGCTAGTGTCAATGCCACCACCCCTAGCAATGTAAAAGTGCTTGGTGTTGTAGAAATCCATCCAAAAGGATTACGAAAGGGGTAGGATCAAGAAAAAATGACATTCTTGGCACTCACCCATGAGTCCACCATGTTTCTTTGGCTACTGATCACCCCTCATGTCAAGCTAGAGTAGAATTTTAACAAATGAATTGAATATGTCGGAGACATTACACACTCACCTAGTAATTATTTTTCCTAAGTTTGCTAGGATGATGTTGAGGGTGTTATCCATAGATGAGAATATTCTCTCCTGAGAATATTCCCTACCAAAATAAGGCGCTTTCACCAAAATAGGGGGGATTCACTAAAACAGGGCACCAACCCTCTTCAATTTTGACTCAATTACACTTCAGTTAGACTAGTGGAGTAAACTCATGCATGGAAACCTTGGTTTTATCACCAACAATTGCATGTTCACCTTGGTATCCTCTCTAGGAGGGAACATATCAAATGCAAGTGGTCAGGAGGGAACATAGCATGTGCATGCATGTGTTTCTCTCACCTCCACACGTGACTCAATTAACTGATGATTTCATGGAACAATTAACTAGGAATGGGTGGCATATCACTCTAGTTTCTATCAGTGAGTGTCCAAATCTTTGTATATCACTACTATGGAACATTTACTTAGCCATGTAGAATATATCATGTGTATTATTCATTATACCATTCTATTAATACAATTCATTATTCTTTCTCTCATTCTTGTCTCTCTATCTTTGTTTTCTTTTGCAAGCTTTGTGTGAATTTCTACTAGCTAGGTTCTCTGTGTAGGTTTCACTGTAACTTCACATGGTACCAGATCCCACAATTTGCTAGGAGAAAGGTGCACATACACTTATTTGTAGGTACAAGAGATTGTAGCAGGCAAAAAGAATGGAATTTACATCCACGGTTCTTTTTATGCCACACAATTATTTCAAGTGGAAGCTAAAGATTATACTTTAGATGAGAGGTAGATGCTTGCATCGAATAAAAATGGGTACAAATATTCAACCAATATTAGAAATTAAGAAATCCAAGTACTTAAACCGCATGGATGAGGCCTTCGATCTCAGTTGCATGTCAATGTCTCCCAAGTTATGTTTCATATTAAATCTTGTGCTTCTCCAAACAAGATTTGGACCACTCTAGAAGGTCTATTTGGAAAAAAAGAAAATATGAGAGGCCACATGCTCAATATTGAGTTGAATTCATTAGATCTGAGAATATTTTATAATATCCATGACTTCTTCATGAATTCAAGTCCCTTCTTCTTTAGCTAAAGGCATGCGGTGTTGACAAATCTACGTAAGAGAAATAGATGATCCTTGCCATTTTGTCAAAACTTGGTATGGATTATGTAGTCTGTCTCAACATTCCATACAATGATGTTCACATTGGGAGCAACCTGGAAAATTCCATCACTAAATTAGTCCATTGAGTCCCTATTGCATGAGAAAGACAAGCTCATCAAAATGGGAGCAATCAAGAGCTCCAAAGCACATGCACTTTTTGTGCATGAGAGTAGCAGCAACAACAAATCCAATTCGAAGAACAAACATAAAGGGAAATGGAAGAAGGATCACGAGCAAAGAAAGGAGGGCAACTTCAATCCCTCTGATGACTCCTCTAGATCCAAAGGTAGAAAGGGAAAGCAAGGAAAGACAAAGTGTGGTTTTTTTAATCGTGACTACCAGAATCATCATGCATGTAGAAGACATTAGACCTCATGGCTCGGACACTCCAGCAGGAAAACCTCAGGGACTGTATTCTTGAGAATTCCAAGAAGAATCCAGGAGACAAAGAGAAACATAAAATTGGTAATTCTCATGCTTTGATTTCTATTCATTCTTCTCCTGATGCATGGATCCTAGATTCAAAGGCATCTCATCACACAAAATCCATAAAATATATTTTACCATCTTTAACTGCATTAACGAGTCCTCCCATTCTCATGGTTGATGATACTCTTGTGGAGGTCACAGAACGAGGGAGAGTAGATCTCCAACATGGAATTTTCAAGAATTTCTTCCATGTTCTAAAACTTTCCATGAGTCTACTCTCTTTTTATCAGATAACATATATAGGAATAGGAAAAAAGGTGGAATTCACACTAGATTATGTGACCATATATGAAATGCATGGCAACTCCAAGATTGTTGTTGGCGAGGTAAATCACCAACCTCTATTGTATTCATTTTCTGAGTTTCTTGCTAAATATGAACCTGCATTGCTACTAACTAATGCTGAAGACAATAGTAGACTCTAGCGCATGGGATTTGGTCATCTAAATTTCAGGTATATGTGACAAATCTGAAAATAAGGAATGGTCAAAGGCTTTCCTGACATACACTTTTCTGAA
>JZKD02S1856351.1:22729-33504 GCA_000966675.3 Picea glauca | reverse complement strand
TGCAGAAGAAAATATGTCAAGAACTAGAGAAAATTTTATATGAGGCGTAGATAATAAAAATGACAAGGAATTCATAACAACTTTAATATTTGCAATCTGATACTCTAATAAAAAACTGCAGCAATATGGAAATGATCATTTTTCCCTTTTTCACCTCTTTTTCCCGACTTAGAATTTTTAGCAAAACTGGTTATTAGTGGTTTATTTATGTTTCTTCTTTCTAGACACTCTCAATCAATTTCATCTTAATCTGGACCTATGCTAATGATCTAGTCTCAGATCTTTAAAGACCATTATTTCACCATTTTTTGCAAATCCAAGCAGAAATGGGCAATGACCCTTTGAAACTTTTGTAGAGCTCCTCTCTACAGACAAAACCAAAAATTTTCATCCAAATATGACTTAATCTGCTCTAGTTATGGCCAAGATAAGAAAATGGCTCCAGAATTTTTATTTTTTATTTTGACACTATGGAGTAGTTTTTCCTACGGAGCAATCTACATCGTTGATATTAAAATTGGAATAGATCTATATCGTCTTTCGGAGGTGCCTATTCAGATTCCTAAAGAATCAGGCTCAAATGGGACTCTGAAAAGAGGGTATCGAAGAATATTCCCTTTCGATACTGTAAAATCATTTTATTCAGAGTGCAGAATATTAGCAAAGTTTCAATGCTCCGAAAAATTGAGGGTATCAAAGCATATTTCCCTTTCAATATTGTCGAAACTTTTCATTCAGAGTTCATAATATTGGGGAAATTTCCCTTCTCCGAAAAGAGGGTATCAAAGAATATTCCCTTTCGATACTGTCGAAACTTTTCATTCGGAGTTCATAAGATTGATGAAGTTTCACTTGTCCAAAAAGGAGGGTATCTAAGAATATTTCCTTCTCAATACCATTGGAACTCTTATGAACGATATCTTCTAAAAACACATTTATGAAAGAACATATTTCTTAGATCTAACAACTGAGAATGATCCCGACTGATCTAACAATTCCCGTTCTTTTGGGATTCTACCATCATGATTCTGTTCTTCGGATTTCCAACTCCAAGGTATTTCCAAACCCTCCTTCTCGAAGGCCTATCGGGAATTCCTTTCTCGGACCTCTATGATTGAATCTTAACTGTGGATCCTCACGGTCGAATTAATATGGATCGTTGATCTACGAAACTACACAGTCGCCATGAAACACACAGGAATTTAGTTTCCAAGGACAAATTCAACTCTGCAACTGCAAATCGATGCCTTAAATCACTTATTCGACTACTCTGAACACTGAAACTTGAAATCTGCCCATAATTTGGGGATTTCACTTATGTTCTTCTCCGTCCCCCCCTCTCCCAAATTTGTAACAGACAAATCTACAACAACGAATTTGAAAAATATCTAATACAAGTCTGGTGTTGAACCAGAAGCTTTGATACCAATCTGTAACGTACCCAGCCACCCAGAGGATGGCTACACTACTTCAAAACTCACTGTTGAACTGATTTTGAATTCTGATAAATTTTTAATTAACAAAGAGGCATGGAATATTCACATGCAAAGATCAATATTCATGCTACAACATAAAATAAATGAATATAATTCCATACACGACAATAACCAGCAAGCATGCATATTATAAACATGAATCTCATAAATTATAAATAATACACAACGAAAATAAATATACAAGTAAATAAAACCATGACAGAAAGAACTTATCTTTCATGAAACGAATCGACAACTGGTTCCAGACCAAACACATTTCACCCAACCGTAGACATTGTTGTTCTGAATATCAACAATAATTTCACCCCCGAGCCATGGCTTTGAATCCACAACGACGGTCCCAAGGTGTCACTCAGCTTCCCAAACTGGTCATCACTCAATCTCTCATGGGATTCTCAACACACACAACAATCCAAAGTACACCAGTTCTCTTCTATCCATCTTGCAAAACCAAAGATAATGGACCCCATTCTCTGCCACGTAGTCCCTCAGGCTGTCGACCTCCTTCCAGGGATCCAGTGTATCTGATCAAGAATCTCCATGCTGGGACTCTCATGATTCACAACCGTGAGAAAAAATTAACACATGTCAATGCATCTCAGACATGCATACATTAATTCGTGGCTGGAATACACCAACAGTGATTACAGCCAACAAAAACAATGGCTCATCTCCAACAACTCGTTTTTCTTTCTCATACCAAGATCAAAATGAATAAGAAATGAGGAATAAGGAATGGGTGAAAGAGTGAATGGAGAGAGAGAACAAAATGAAAGGTGTGAACCCCTCAAACATCCCAAAGATTGGTTTATATATTTCTTGGAATTAAAGAACCACATGGACTTCCCCCAAGAAGGTTAAACAATTGCTTAGATAACTGATATTTTCCATTAAAACAAAAATGGGTAAATAAAATATAAAATAAATACTTAGCCCCTTAATCCCCCTCTCATGTGGAATCATAGCCCCCTATAACTCAAGTGTCCTTGTTCATCTAGTAGCAAGTGATGTATGTATTATTAATAATGATCAAAATATTACATTTCCTAGGCACACTGGCCTCTTTTAATTGTTTGGGAACTCTGGCCTTTCATAAATTAACAAAGTACATTATTTAATATGGGGGCTCAAAACCAGGGTATTACAGATTCTCTCATACCATGGTGTTTTGGGAGTTGTCCAACTCTCAGTTTCATTATGTAGCTTATGAGAGTTTGTTCTTATTTTAGCAATGTTGATTTTCCTCTTTTCACTTTTCAAAATTGAGAGGTAATTTTGATCTTCTAAATTAGGGTTGATCACCTCTTTATAGTATCTTAATTTCCTTATATCCACTAATTATTTATCACACCACATATTCTCCTTAAATTTAGAAGTGACAATATTTGTAATGTTATTGATATTATGCATGGTGACTTCTTCTTGTATTCTCCAATGATTTAGCCAAGATTTGTCATCTTTATGTCATCCCCACTTGAGCCGCCAGTGGTTTTGGCTAGAGTTTGAAGGAACTTTGGGGAGCCTCTTATCATCCATGTTGTTTATCTTGTTCTTGTACGTTAAGCATATAATCATAGCAATACTCTCAATGGGGGAAATGCTTGCTTCTATGAGGAGGATAGGATAGGGTGTATTGCCCTTAATTTTGAGATTATAAGTTATAAAATTATTTTGGATATGTTCTATCTTTCTCCAGGATACTCTAGAAATACTGCAACCCCAAACTTCACATCCATATAAGATAACTCGAGTGACGAGAGTGTGAAAGAGAAGTTTCTTTTTATCCCAAATCCAAAGGTATACTAATTTACAATTATTTTTGAGCCCACAATAAGCTTTCCACCCTCCATTTACCCTTGTTTCAATGCTATAGTTCCAATTGAGCTTGTGGCAGATATTGATTCCAAGATACTTGTATGAAGCAATTTCCTCCAAGCTATTGTTGTCATAAACAAAAGTATCGTAGGTGATCATTTTAGATTTAATTATCATAACCTTTACTTTGTCAGTGTTCATAGTCATGCACATGCTAGAGCAGAAGTCCTTGAGGGTTATTAGTTGCTTACCTAGGTCATAGGGACTCTTCACCATAAGAAAAATATCATCAACATAAAGGAGGATGGTGACTATACTAGCGAGAGTTGGGCCAACACAGTTTGCATCCTCCAAACGATCTTCTAACTTATCAATACAAATGCCAAAAAAGGTATGGGAAAACTTATATTAATTCATTACATATAGTTTATAATTAAATTTATTTAATACATTGATATTACAATTATAATTGATATAAAATATATTTATAAATTTATATTTTGCAAAATTCATAATTGCATAATTATTTTATATTGGATTCTTTTATAAATGATCTTTCATTATATATCTAGTTAAATGAAATAAAAACACTTATTATATATATTTAGTAAATATGGATTCCTAATTTAACATTTAATGTAATTAAATAAAAACACTTATCTTTTAAGGTTTGGATTATTATTATATATAGCAATACATTTTTGGCATGTCCTATAAAACAACTAATAATACTTTGCATTTAGATAATTTAACTCATTAATACAAATATTTAAATATGGTTCAACACATTTTATTTCGTAATAGTTCTAAGACTTTAATTTTAGTTTTTATTAACACATTATATTAAAAAACAAATAGTGTGACAATTATTTCCATCCAATTTACTATATAAAAGAGAAATGTTTTAAGAAAACTGCATTCAAATAAATTCAAATTATTTGCATTGTAACTACCATCTCCTTTTGAATCAAAGTAACTAGGTTATAATCGTGTAAACTCATTTAAAATCAAATATTTTAAATTTTTATCTCTTAATATGTTGTAAGCATATGTTTATCAACACATTATTCATTTTGTCAATCACACGCAATTTATTTGTCAAATATACACAAATTATTCTCTGTTATGTTAAAAATGTGATTCAAAGCTCACATTTCTACTTAAAACAAAAACTATCATAAAATCATATCAACTAATCAATACTTCAATAATTGGTTCTAGGTTAACATTATATGCTTACTTACACCAAATATTGTCTTCATACACATCCCCTCACTTGTTATTATATCAGTCTTTATTGTCTTCAATACATTTAGATTCATAGTTTACTATCTTTGAAACATATATATTTTCCATTACAACATTTAATAGTTTTTTTTCCCTTTAAAATCATTTTAAAAAATTGGATTGAAATATTTAAGAATATAAGAATTTATTTTTTTAAGAAATTTTGTGGACACATATATTACATATTTTGTATATATAATATATTATACTAGCATTATATATATATATATATATATATATATATATATATATATATATTGATTAATTGGGTTAGTTGTCATTGATGTCAACCCTTGAAGAAAGTCCGGTAGCAAATTCCGATAGCACAAAGGTTTGGGTAATGGACCCAAGTTTGTCTGATGGATAATGGTATGAGTTTTGATATATTTGTAAGCAAGACTATTCTAAATTGATAGTACATATCATGCCATTTCCAGTGGTATGTGGAATGTCACATAATTCCTCACGGTTAGAGAGTTATGGCCATGTGAAGTTGAAGAACCCTCATAAGTCATTTAAAAGCCCCAAAAGGTCAAAGTAGTCAAAGTGGTTGCAAAGAAGAAATTATTTAAATAATAAAGTGAAGTGATGAGTGTCCTATAAGTCAAAGTGGATACAAAATAAATTAATTAAATAATAAAGTTAATGGAGAAATTACTAACTGGACAAGTGGTTAGAAGTGGGTTAGCCCTAAAATAAGAAAAGTGGGTTAAGATGGTTAGAAGGTAACCCCTTGAGGAAGCTACACGAAAGTATAAATAAGAGGCAAGGGTCTCTCATTTTTAATTACATTTGAGCATATTGAATATCTACAAGTGACTGAGGTAACCAAAGGATATCTAAGCCGAATTTCAGAGGCAAGGTGAAATAAAGAAGGATGAAATTCAAGGCAGGATAAATTATTTTGATGATGCTTTCTAAGGTATATTGTTTACAGGTCATCTCACCATTTTCGCAATAACGTTTTTTTTCTAGAATGATTCAGACCGTGAAATTGGGAGGTCGTTGAGGAAACATATCAAATAGTTGTGATAAAAATTTCAGCTTGTGGGTCATTGTATTTTTGGAGTTACACTCCATGGAAAATAGGGTTTGTGGCTAGTCTTGAAACTAGTTTAAAACAGGTGTTTCGGGTAAAAATGTCATAACTTCTTCATAACATATCAAACTTCAATAAGACCAAATGTATTGGCTAGACTACAGTCTTTAGTATTATGTGTACCATTTTCATATCCATACAACAAATATTCTGTGTGGGGAATGCTCTACAAGTTTGCTCTCTAGAATACGCCAGAATTCAACAAGATATGTCATTTTTGCTATAACTCCTTTTCTGGGAGGTTCTGGGAAGTGAAACCTAGAGAAATTGCAGACAATACACTGTAGAACATTGTGTACTATTTTTATACCTTTATTCATTACAAGTACATAGTTATGATTATTTCACATTAGGGTTGTTGACTAATCCAAAACTAGTCATGTGAGACTTAAGTAAAGTTTGATGAAAATGGTAGTCTCTTGTTGTTAAAGTTAAGGAAGGTTTGCAGGTATGTGATCATATACAACAGGTTTATTACAGAGTTACAAATCATATTTGGATGATGAAATTGAAGAGGGATTTTGGTTGAGGTATGTTACAGATAGAGGTTGTATAACAGTGAGGTTGTGGCACATGGTTTGATGTAATGATTTATGGTATTTGGTTGCTAGAGAAATTTTTTATGGTTATATTGGTATATGTATTTTGTATATGGTTGAGGTACATGTTGGGTACATGGTTGAGACAAGTAGTTGATGAGTTGGCACATACATGAGGTGTATAGTTGATGATGTTGGTACATCTTCATGATTCATAGTTTATGAGTAGTTGATGCATGATTGGTACATACTTGGTACATGGTTGGAAGCACTTGTTAGTAGTATCGTTGACACATGGTTTATGGATGACGTAGCATACTTGTCTTGGTATATTATTAGAATCA
The DNA here is from genome assembly GCA_000966675.3 of Picea glauca. Taxonomy (NCBI): domain Eukaryota; kingdom Viridiplantae; phylum Streptophyta; class Pinopsida; order Pinales; family Pinaceae; genus Picea; species Picea glauca. The sequence continues at coordinate 26,924 of JZKD02S1856351.1, read as the reverse complement.
CATATTGTTCTTGGTGATGATTATGAGTTGTTGAGTTATGCTTTGTTGATGCACATCTTGGTGATATTGTGCATATGGTTGAGAGTTGTCTTGGTGATTGATCTTGGTGAGTAGATCTGATTTGGTTGATAAGATTTATGAGACAAGTTGTTGTGATAGGTTGTTTGGATAGGTTATTTGTACAGGTTTGGTGCATGGTTGATGCACTTGTTTATGATACAGGTTGAGGTACAGGTTGATGTATGGTACATGTTGGCACAGGTTATTGGGTACAGTTTGTTTGGTGTAGGTTGATTGGTACAGGTTTACAACAGTATATCTCACAGCGATAGTGTGATAGTGGTTCCATCATTCTACTTATATTTCAGGGCGGTTGGACGGGGAAATGGCAAGTGGTTGTAGCCACCTTCCGGTTGTAGTCGAAGAACATAGGGGGTTGTAGCCTCCTTCTGGTTGTAGCCAGAGAATAGGGGAGTTTGAGCTTCCCTCAGGTTGTAGCCTGAGAAACTAGGGGGTTGGAGCCTCCTTCCAGTTGCATCTGGAAAACAAAGGAATTTAGTGCTTCCAATGAATGTAATTCTTAAAGACATATAAGAAAAAACAATCGGTGTTTTTTTCCCACTTTGGGTTTCCACGTAAAAACATTGGTGTACTGTGTTTGTGTATGATTGTTCATTTGTTAATTGCGTATTTACTTAACAACTATTGGATGATAATGTTACATTGATTTAACACTTGCATTTTATGGTTAAAAAGGATTAAATTACTCTATTATTGATTCACCCCCCCCTCTCAGTAATCCAACAATATATATATAGCGACACATAATATGTCAATATATATATTGGTATATATATTAGTATACATACCAACATAATATGTATATCGACACATATACCTCATATATATACTAGTATATATTCCAAAATAAGATATCGATATATATATCGACATATATACTTAGTATATATACTCTCATATAATTAGTATATTTGTCGGTATATTTACTTAGTATATATACCAACACATATACCTAGTATATGTCGATATACATATTGGTAATATACCAACACATATACCTAGTATATATATATATATATATACACTAGGTATATTTACTTACTATATATAACGGCACATATACCTAGTATATATACCAACACATATACCTAGTATATATACTAACACATATACCTAGTATATGTCGATATATATACCGGTATATATAATAAGTATATATACCGACACATATACCTAGTATATGTCGATATATATATTGGTATATATACATACAAGTATAATATATATATATATATATATATATATATATATATATATATATCGACACATATACCAAGTACATGTCAATATATATACCGATACATATACCGTATACCCRTATATATAYTAAGTATATATATTGGTATATATACTAGGTATATTTAATTAGTATATATATTGACACATGTACCTACTATATATCGATATATTACATATATACCAACAATATTGTCTGTGTTTCATAATCAAAATATTTGAGAAGGATTTCATAACTCTTTTATTATTACACCGAAGGTGTATTTTAAGGGGAGGTTCTTCAAGAGGCTTCGTCGTCTATCCAAAGATAATAGGAAATTTCCATCTATTCATCACCCATCCATGAATTTGTCTTAGCATGTCTTGTCCCAAACTGAGGCGGTTGATTTCGTGTGTCTTGTCCCAAACTACAGGTGGCTTCCAAGTACAGTAAAATTTAAAGAAATGAAAGAATTGGGACTTCCAAAGGAGGTCAAGAAACAAACCATATATGTAAGTGGTGAAGAAACAAACCACAACTACAACTCTCGTAGGAGATGCTTTGAAGGGCCTTCCATGCACAACTGTGAGTTTCTCTTCAGACCAAACGCAATTGATGACAGTGTGTCCTACAGATGACAATTCCACAACCAAAACTCTTCCAAGCCATTTTCTCATGCCTCTACAACTCGTAGGAGATGCTTTGAAGGTCCTTCCACGCACAACTGTGAGTTTCTCTCCAGACTTAGCACAATCGATAATAAAATAAATATGTCCATGTAGAAAAATGTAAAGTGCAAGGTCATGGTAAGGGATATGAATAAGTGATAGCCTTGGGAGGAGATGGAGACAGAGACTAGGAAACGTTAAGAGATATTTGACTTAGTATAGATTAATAAAAGAGAAATAATAAGGGATTGTATATAAAAAAACAAGGAAAAGAAAGGTAAAGAAGGAAAAAAAAAAGTAAAGAAAGGTGTGTCACTTAGTTCTTATTTCATAGTGGAGGCACTCTTTTTGACAAGAATTGGAGGTGGGATGTTTTTTCTTTGTTAGGTGGCCATAAAATCAATCATTTAATTACTAATTAATGAACATTGTAATAGACATAAGGTATATTATAATTCATCCCTCCTAAAAAAATAAGCTTCGTCCTCGAAGCATAGGTAAAGACGAATCTCTTGCCAATCTAACTAGTGATGGTACTTCACTAATTACAAAGTTTTTTAAACGTATTCGCAAGTGTTTCCAAGTCATTAGATATACTAAAAAATAACCTGCACATCCTTAAAATGTCGTCTTTCTGATTTTCCCTTATTAGTGCAAGGCGGCCTAAATGTTCATTTTCAAGAAGTCGAGTCTAGAAACGGGAAAGTAGCTCATTTTTCACAATCTCTAATAGCTTTTGCTCGTTGATAGAGTGCAAATAATGGTTCTTATATAGACCATGATATAATTTATTCTAAAGCTCAGTAGGTGCCTCTGAGGGATCGAGCTATGTTAATTGAAAATCAGGAGAGCCCGTCATGGAACATCTCTAAGAAAGAAAAGTACATATTTGGTAGCTGATAAAATTCAATCTAAGACTTGATCCCAGGGCTTCAAGTATTTCTCCCTTATGTTATCCATCGCTAAAAAACATTGCAGCACTACATTTATGAAACATGTCTCACAAACATTTTTAATTCCTCTTGGGATGAATGACCTCCACGCCATTAATGGACCTTAATTTGAATCTCTAACTTCACTCTCATATTCTCCGATATCGATTTTTCGTTTCCTAGTGTTTTTGTCAATCTTATCTTCTTCAATATTTAATTTTCATTTCCTAGGGTTTGAGTCACTCTCATTCTTTACAATTTCAGTTTGGTGGCCAGGACTAGTTTCTCTAGACTCATTTGCTAGTACACCAGAAACTTCTACCCCAAAATCTTCGTCTACTTGGATAGCCTCAATATTCAAAGTAGCAATCGAGTTTGTGACAATGCACTTGCTTGATGCGGTGTGTAATTTGTTCTTCAAACTAACAAGATATACAATTGTTTGAAAGTTGGTTGTCATTGATTTCAACCTTAAAAGAATTCCAAAATCTCCAGAAGCCCCTAGAAGTAATGGGTGATGTCAACCCTAGAAGAAGCCTATAATCCTCTACAAGTGATGGGTGTATTTGAAGAAGTCTCCAAAGTGGTCCCCTTTTGGCATAGATTTAAGCATGGCCCTCCCGAGAAGATGCTTTGAAGAAGTCTACAAGAAGCCCTAGAGGTGTGGTCATGAAGCCCAAAGTTGTTTGAGGAAAAATAAGATGAAGAACATTGCAAATGCATCCAAAACTCACATAGATAGATACTCTTTGTCATGTCATGTCTAACAGTCGGTGGTAAGCCACCTGGTTCCTCACGGTTGAGAATTTATTCCCTCTTAAAGTTGAATCCCTGGATCTAAGGATGAGAAGTTACAAGTCGGCCCCAAAATTAATTAAAGAAGAAACGTTGTTGGAATAAGAAGTTAAAGGTCGACCCTAAAGTCAAATAAAGGAGGCACTTGGAAAAGTATAAATACACATAAAAAAATCTCTCATTTGTTAAACCAAGCAAGTGTGTGTTTATGGTATGGTGCTAGCATAAGTGATTCTACAATTGTGCTAGGAGGATTGGCGATATCAACAAAGAAAATATTGTTGGAAGATTAGTTGTTGTCATTGATGTCAACCCTAGTCATGGGTTTTTCACCGCAAGATTGATGAAGGTATTTGGACATGAAGGAAAATGCACATGTAGATACAAGACCCATGGATGGATAGTATACATCATGTTGTTTCCGGTGGTATATGGCACGTCACGTGGATCCTCATGGTTGAGGAGAAATGAATTTTTGAAGATGACAAAGTGAATTGAAGAAG
>JZKD02S1856351.1:0-21619 GCA_000966675.3 Picea glauca | reverse complement strand
CTCATATATTGTGCATGGTGTATTGTGGTGTATTGGTGTAACTCTTATACTATTGTTCATTTCTCATTGGATATAGTTGAATGGTTTAAGTATAAATTGAAAAAGGTTCTAAATTTCACTTGATGTTGATTCACCCCCCTCTCAGTATCAACAAATATGTCTTAGGAGAAAGGAGGTAGAGGAGAGAAAGAGGTGACTATACTAGTTTTCTAAGGTTATCAGAGGGTTGCAGTGGAGCAAGGTGCAGATTTATGAGGTTATCTGTGGGTCACAGTGGAGCAAAGTGCGGATGTACACCGGTCACAGTGGATCAAAGAGTGGATTTTTGATGTTATCAGTGGGTCACAATGGAGCAAAGGGAGTATGTACATGGGTCATAATGAAGAAAATATTGGATGTACGCAGGTCAGAGTGAAGAAAAGCACGGATGTTCACAGGTTGACAGTATATGAGTACCGGATCTGTGAAAAAGTTTCGAATAAGGATCCCTTGTCTTGATGTTAAGTTTGATAAAGGTATGATGCTTAAAGATCTGATGCATTAGGGTTTCCTCGTGATGAAAGGTATGTTTTTGTACATGTTTTGAAGCATGTCTTGGATATTTTGGTATATGTATTGAGGCATATCTTAGAGAGCCTTTGGCATATGGATAGAGACATATGTTGGTGATCTGAGATCTTATGTATCAGGTTGTTGCAGAATGTGAGGTATGCTTTCTATGTGTTTTGATGTTCATATCTTGTTGGTTATGGTATATTCTTAAGGCATATCGTTTGGTACATGGTTGAGGCATATCATGAATGATATGGCATATGTTTGAGGCACATATTTTGGTACATTGTTGAGGCATATCATGAATGATATGGCATATTTCTTAGGAACATATTTTGGTACTTGGATAAAGCATGTAATGAATGATATGTCATGTGTTTGAGGCATATCTTTCGTACATTATTTATGGATATTATGGAACATATATCTTGGCATATGGTTTGAGGCATATGTTGGTGATGTAAGGAATATATTTTTTGTGATCTTGGAATATTATTTATGTGAGTGGATCTGGTTTTTTTGATGATGATGATGTATCGTTATCAATGATAGGTTGATTATCAGCGACAAGTTGATTATCAGCGACAGGTTGATTATCATCGACAGTGACAAGTTGAGTATCAGTGACAGTGACAGGTTGATTATCATTGACAGTGACAGGTTTATTATCATTGACAGATTGAGCCTCCATTTATATTTCAGGGAGGAAGGAAGGGGCAAGGAAAGGGGGTTGTAGCCTCCTTCCAGTTGGAGCCAGAGAATACAAGGAGTTGTAGCTTCCTTCATGTTGGAGCCTGTAAATCAAGGGGTTGGAGCCTCCTTCGAGTTGGTGCTGGAGAATACAGGGAATTGGAGCTTCCTTTAGTTTGGAGCCTGTAAACTAAAGGGTTGAAGCCTCCTTCCAGTTGGAGCTAGAGAATTTGGGGAGTTGTAGCTTCCTTCAGGTTAGAGCCTGTAAATAGGGGGTCGGACCTCTTTCTAGCTGGTGCTAGAGAATTTTGGAAGTTGGTACTTCCTATGAATGTAATTTTCTGAATATATAAGATAGTATTATGTGGTTTTCTCTCATTTGGGTTTCCACGTAAAAATATCGTGTGCAATGTCTATAATGTGATGGATTGTTGAATGGTACTACTTATGGCTATATGTTTATGGTATGTTAATTACAATCATAAGTGAATGGAATTGTTGACAAGTTAATATTTAAATGTGATTAAAAATGGTAAAAAGTGCTCAATATTGATTCACCACCCCCCCCCCTTTAGTATTGGTCAATATTCCAACAATTGGAATCAGAGCAGGTCCTTCAGAAATAGTCTAACCACTAGAAGGTAGATCATGGATCACAGAGATAATGGAACGTCGGTGTTTGATGGTCAGAATTCTGAGATATGGAGCTCAAGAATGAAAGTATTTTTACAAGCATAGGGGTTTGATGTTTGGAAATTAGTTGTTACAGGATACACCACTTCAAAGAAACCTTTAAAGACTGCAGCCAAGAAGGAATTAAAAGGGAACAAAAAAATGGTAATGGATGTCATCCTATATGGATTACCTAATTTGGTAAAAGTTAAAGTGGGACAATGTTCATCAGGAAAAGAGCTTTGGGATAAGCTACATAATATTTACTTTAAGGAATATACTCTTATTATAGAGCCAGATCATGTTGATCAAGATAAAGAATATGTTGAGACAGAACAAGAAGGAGGAAGCTCATTAGATCAGGCAAATCCAGAAGAAGATTATGAAGAAGGTGTTAGCACTAGAAGTCACCCTCTGATTGCAGAGAGGGTAAGCCCAGTACCCATCAGAGTTTTATGTCACGGGTTAGTTTTAAAGAGGTCAAATGGGCACAGACTCAAGATGATATCGTTTTAACTCAGAAAACTGGACTGGTATGCACATGCAGGTGAGGTATTGATTAACTTCAGTCAGTAAGTTGAAGGGTGAATAGAGGGAAGAATTTAGTGAGGAGAGTGTAGAGGTCTGATGTGGACATCAGGTCTTCCATTAGCCTAAGGAGGAAAAACTTAAACACAAGATCCTCTTGAATTCAAATCTCAAAGAAACTGAAGGAAATTATAACAGCACTATAATCAAATATTCATCATAATACAGTCACAGCAATCCATCTAAATATGTCAATCATGAACTCTCTTAGTATCAGAGGAAAATAAGATGGGGTAAGAAAGTTGACTTAGATTAATCAAGAAGTCTCAAATCAAGACATAACCAAAGAACCAGTGTTCTTCATCAAAATATTACAATAGTGGGGAGCCTAGCTTAACCATTCGACCATAACAAAATATCAAAACTGAGTATATCTACTCAGAACTGCTACAACTACCATGAGCGTGATAGGACCACAGTTATTCAAAGTTTTCAGTCGGTGCCTACTCTGTCAGAATTTGCAGGCCTTCTCATGTCAGACACGAGCTCATCTCAGTTATGTGCTTTGTAGGAAAACTCGTCCAGAAGGAAGCTTCAGATTGACAATCTGCACTCATGGTCGTTCTCAGCATGCATTCCATTTATGGGGTGAGAGGAGGTCTCAACTGTCACCCCTATTTTCAATAACTACCTTCATCGGGATTAGGACGAGGCTTGACACCCATGAATGTTCCAGGCGGTGCCACGACTTCTTCGAGTCAAATCTGATGCCTCGACGCCATGCAAATCTTCTTATGTGACCAATATGGGCGTTGTAGGTGCTAATCTTCTTTGTGGACCCTCCACTCACTGATATGACCTCCGGTTGTGACCAAGCGCTTACCCAAAATGTGTTTTGAGACTTCGTGTTTCAGATGCTTCGTTGTGAGCCACTCCTGACTCTCCTGATTTCTGAACTCATGAACTGGAGCCTAGAGAGTGCTAGCTCCCTTCAAAACTTCTGATTCAAGAAACTGCAAATCTGTCACGCGTCCCTCTGGATCAGATGGCTTACATTAATTTTGGCTTTCGAGACTTTGAAACTTTGACAATTAACTTTAACATTGTTTTGAAATCTCGATTTCCTCAATAATTTTCCACCATTGATCTCTCCCAATGAGATCTACGGCCCATATTTAATCTTTGTTTGGCCATTGATTTCGGGCCTGGAATGAGTTGCTTTAACTGTTGTGATTTGCGCTCATGGTTGCGTCATGTGGCCCTTGAAAACTTTATGTGATAACATTTGGCTCCATAGGGGATGGCATGCTCCCTACAAGCTGCCAAGAACAAGTAGTTCCAGTGCCTTAGCTATTGGGTTATGGAGTGTGGCTCAAAACATTTCATTGAAGGTCGACATATACACTATTCTACTTATAAAAGGAAAACAAACACACATGCTCTAGAAGGAGATTATTTATGTACAATCCTATACTAACTGATCTTTACAAAGTGCTAGGTGAAAGAAAACTTCCAACATAGCCACCCAGATTGTCCGATGATAAATTTCTTATCTTTTCTGCAGTTGATCCTCAAAAATCTATGGAAGTATGACAGTAGAACGAGAACATGGATTGGAATGCTACCCATACCCCCAAATGATGATAAGATGAATAATTCTGCAAGCTCCAATGTTTTTTGAAAACACAGCTCCATATATGACCCCACAGGGTCAAAAAATTTACAATCAGGGGAGCTCAACTGGTAAGAAATTACCTCTTGTTCTTCATTGTTGCTCACCCATTGTTTGACGCTCTCAGAGTGTACAGGTGGGTGGAGAACTGATGCAGGCTGGCCAATACCAGGTGATAATTGCTCGTTTACAAGCTCTGGACAAGAGATAAACTACACATTTATCTCCTCCTTTTCATGTTGCTTCGTGTCTTCTGCAGGTCCAGGATGGTTGATTTCCACCCAATGTCATTCCTCAATGAATAAAGGAAAAAGATCTATAGTGTGGTCTTGGAAATCTTTCATATCCATATCAAAATCCAATTCATAGTTGTCATATGCAGGCTTGTTGCTCCCCAAGTCAACAAAATGTAAGGTAGGGATTTGCTCATTTACAGGCTCGGGACAAGAGGTAGACTACACATTTAGCTCTTCCATTTCTCCTTCATGGCTCTCCCAAGGATCCGATTCATAATCATCATAAATAGGAACCAAGGAAAATCTTTTCTCTTTGTTATCTTCGCTACTTCCTTGTTGTTGTTCCAGATCTGATTCATACTTAATATCTTCATGCTTAGAATCTGAAACATACTGACAGTCTTCTTGGTTATGAGCATGCAAATTTTCAAGATATGATTTCATATGAACCCCCTTGATATCCCTGATGTTCTCTTCGACCACTTCAACACCTTCAAACAGGTGTCTTAAAGATGGAGATTTCATCTCTCTCAGGAGAAGGACCAGCTCTAGATGTTGAGCCATGACATAATACACCATGGAAGCAGTCTCTGTGGGTCTGATCTCCATAGGAATACTATGATAAACACTGCAAAACCTCCCCTGTTGAAGACATCCAAAGCTTCCTCTTCCCCTCTCCTCAAGGCATTAAACGCAAACCAGTATTTATCAAGGGACTTGCTCTCACCCCAACACTTTAAAAATGCATGGCATAGTTCGGTCCAGGAGCCAATAGAACCAACTTCCAGACATCTAAACCACACAACAACATCTCCAAATAGGGATTGTGAGAACAACCTCATGGAAACATGATCATGAACAATCTCAAACTGATCGACAAAGCTCTCAAAGGCCTCCAAATGCCTCTCAGTTGTAATATGATCCTCTCCAAAAAATCGAGGAAGAAACTCAAAGGAATAACGAGGATAAGGATGAAGGTCATGTGGCAGCCTTAAAGGTTTAAACAACTTATTTCTGATTTTAATTTGAAAATCAGTGGGCTGATTATGAGGATTAACGAGTTGATGGCAAGGATCAGCAGGAATAACGGAGGGTAACGAGATTTGAGAAGACTGTGAATTATTTTAAACCTCCTCAGGGCTACAAGGGTGATAAATTTCAAGAGGAGATGCAATACAGATCTCACGAATAGGCAGAGGTGAAGACACGAGATCGGTATCTACAACACAAGAAGAGGGCATATTTTCTTGTTCCAAGGATGGATAAATAAAGGAAGGCCTATTATCATCTGAATAGACAAAGTAGAGGATAATCCTCTTTATATGTGAAGGGAAAGAGAGAAATGAGCTGATAAACAAGAACAGGATTTCATGAATAAAGCTCATAAACTGATACCTGGTCTTCCCCTTTGGTATGGTCATATTTTTGTCAACAGGATCCTCCCCAGTGGAGTCTTCGATAGTGGAGTCGCCATGTGCAATTTTCAATCTTCAATGGTTCTGATGTCTGATGCACCTTCAGAATCAGAAGCTCGTTGTCGTTCTTACACAGGGAAATGTCTTCAATTCGTTCCTCGGCAACGGTGCCAGAAATGTTAGCACTAGAAGTCACCCTCCGAATGCAGAGAGGGTAAGGCCAGTACCCATCATATTTTTATGTCACAGGTTGGTTTTAAAGAGGTCAAATGGGCGCAAAATCAAGATGATATTGTTTTAACTCAGAAAACTGGGCTGGTATGCACATGCAGGTGAGGTCTTGATTAACTTCAGTCGGTAAGTTGGAGTAAGGGTGAATAGAGGGAAGACTTTGGTGAGGAGAGTGTAGAGGTCTATTGTGGACATCAGGTCTTCCAGCAGCCTAAGGAGGAAAAACTTAAACACAAGATCCTCTTGAATTCAAATCTCAAAGAAACTGAAAGAAATTATAACAACACTATAATCAAACATTCATCATAATACAGTCACAACAATCCATGTGAATCCATCAATCATGAACTCTCTCGACATCAGAGGAAAATAATATGGGGTAAGAAATATGACTTAGATTAATCAAGAAGTCTCAAATCAAGACATAACCAAAGAACCAGTGTTCTTCATCAAAATATTAAAATAGCAGGGAGCCTAGCTCAACCATTCGACCATAACAAAATATCAAAACTGAGTATATATACTCAGAACTACTGCAACTACCAGGAGCATGATCGGACCACTGCATTCAAATTTTTCAGTCGATGCCTGCTCTGTCAGACTGTGCAGGCCTTCTCATGTCAGACGCGAGCTCACCTCAATTATGTGCTTTGCAGGAAAATCCATCCAGGAGGAAGCTTTGGATTGACAATCTGCACTCACAGTCGTTCTCAACATGCTTTCCATTTATGGGGTGAGAAGAGGTCTCAATTGTCGCCCCTATTTTCAATAACTACCTACATTGGGATCAGGACGAAGCCTGACACCCATGAATGTTCCAGGTGGTGCCCACGACTTCTTCGAGTCAAATCCGACGCCTCGAGGCCATGCAAATATTCTTCTGTGACCAATACGGGTGTTGTAGGTGTTAAGCTTCTTTGTGAACCCACCCTTCATTGATATGACCTCCGGCTGTGACCAAGCGCTTACCCAAAAGGTGTTTCACGACTTCGCATTTTGTATGCTTCGTTGTGAGCCACTCCCGAGTCTCCTGATTTTCGAACTCGCGAAATGGAGCCTAGAGAGAGCTAGCTCCCTTCAAAACTTTTGATTCGTGAAACTGTGAATCCATTGATCTGGCACCATAGGTCCCTCTGGATCGGATGGCTTATGTTAATTTTGGGTTTCGAGACTCCGGACCTTTGATGATTAACTTTAACATTATTTCGAAATACCGATTCCCTCGATAATTTCCCACCATTGATCTCTCCTAATGAGATCTACGGCCCAGATTTAATCTTTGCTCGACCATTGATTCCAGGCCTGGAATGAGTCTCTATGAGTGTTGTGCTTTGCGCTCATGGCTACGGCCTACAGCCCTTGACAACTTTATGTGATAACAAAAGGTGAAGTAGATCTTGAGGCTGAATTAATCAAAACTTTGAGTGAACTAAAAAGAGAAAGAAATAAAAACAAGTCACTCAAGTAAAAATTGATCAAACTAAAGGAGGGTTCTCAAAATCCCAACATAAACTTTGAACAAGTCCAATAGACGATTATAAATCTAAACGTCCAAGTAGAAGAATCCAAAGGGATTGAAGAAACACTCAAAAATTAGTTGGAAAAAAATAAGTATTTGGAAGCTGAAATAGTATCACTAAGAAAGGAAGTGGAGAAAAGAGAAGAAATTTTGACAAGTCACCTTAAGGAAAGATCTAAGGACTTAAACAAGCTTGAAGCAAAATTTAGTCAACAAGAAAGAAGACTTGAAGAATAAATCATCTCCTTGAAGACTCAACTTTAAGAGGCAAAGAGAACAGAAGAAGTAATGAAGATCCAGATGATGAAGAAGGAAGAATATTGGGAGAATCTTGAAGAAGAAGAAGTCGCATTGAGGGTTGAAATTGTCAAACTCAACAAGAACGTTGAAGAGAGAGAAAGCTCCAAACTACCAGTAAAGAAAGTTGAAGAGAAATATTATAGGTCATTGGAAAGGAAGAATAAATAGGAGGCTAAGAGTTATGTGGAATTCATCAGAGGCCCTATCAAGAAGGAAGAATGCAAGCCCTCAAAGAAGAACATTCCAGAAATGGAAATGACTCAAGAATAAGATTACAGAAGAGATGGATATCCAAGAAGACCTTCTACCTTCAGGGTTCAAAGAAGCTTCAATTAGTGTGAAGGAAACAACAGAAGAGAAGACCGAGATCATCTAAGGCATGAATTCAGAAGGACTACATCATAATGAAGATCATTCATTCCCAAGTATCAAATTTTTTTATGGTTATTGTTTTACTTATAATAACTTTGGACATAAAGCTATATATTTTATAGCGTGTGGAAGAAATTTTCAAGAAAGAAATGTTTATGTGGCTCCCCACAATATTGAATGTTACAAATTCCACAACCATGGACACATAGCTCATGGTAGAAGCATGATAGAGTCTTCCATGAAGGAAAACATTGATATCAGGTACAAAAAGGTTTGGAGAAAAGAAAAAACAAGAAGAGCATGTAAATGAAAAACTCTCAGAGATCATACTCACATGATTTACATAGTTGCGAGAACATGATGAATCTACAATTAAAGAGGAAGATGTCAAAATTTAGAATGATGATCATGCAACAGAGCAGGCTTATATATTGTTCTAAGCCATCCATCTTGGAGACTCCCAATAAATGTGAATGTTGAAGAGGGGGAGTCTAAGCAGCAGTTACAGATTAGAGAACTATCTTTCAGGTAGTTTGAAGTATTTGTTTACAGATTTTGGGAAGGAATATTCAGAATGGTTTGATGGCAGAGGTACAAAATGGCTTGTGACAGAATGGTAAATTAAGGAGCAGTGTTGACATCCCCATGCAAGAATGAAGGGGTCAGCTGGCAGTTATGAGGAATATCACTAAGAAGGAGATTCATGATTGTATAGAGGATTCCAAGCATGAATGCAAGCAGGGATATATTCATTACAGATTCAAGAATGTGCACTTCTTGAATACTCACAAAGTTTGATTTGAAGACAGAGCAGTGGACATATTTGATTCAGCTTGAGGAGAAGGAATATGCAGTGATTAGTTGTAGTAGACTCGAAGCTCTCATAATAGTGAAGTGGCAGATTAGTCAGCATTGTGTATAGTTGAGTAGCAGAGTCATGGATAGTTTGTGTGACATGTGGATGGGGAGAAACCATCAGGAGGAGTTGTATTGTCAAGGGATTGATGTCAACTCAGTGAACACATGACGATCCATGTAGATTTGAAGTAAAGTAATGAAGGAAAATTGACATGAATGCTTTTAATATACGTCAGTGGATTACAATAACAAGAAGCACCAATGGACAATGAGCACCAGAAGAGAGGAAACAAGGCATATACAAGAAGCCCCAGATTGATGTACACGACATCTTGTAGAAGAATATAGGGGGAGAGAAATCATCATAAGGAATTACCCTTAATTTCAAAGGGGGAGATAAAGAACAAAAGCAGGAAAAAAATATCATAAGCATGAAGATAGGGGGAGAAAGATTGTTAAAAGAAGGTATATTGTCAGCGGGAATTACCATTTTCCATTGATGTCAAAGGGGGAGAAAAAAATCAGAGTGCATGAAGATAGGGGGACCAATGGTCCTAGGGGGAGCATGAGTGTTGCCATCAATGCCAAAAGGGGATATTGTTGGAAAATTGGTTGTCATTGATGTCAACCCTAGAAGAAGTCCAGAAGCCCCAGAAGCTCCTAAAAGTAATAGGTGATGTAAACCCTAGAAGAAACCTAGAAGTCTCTACAAGTGATGGGTGTATTTGAAGAAGTCTCCAAAGTGGTCCCCTTATGGCATAGCTTTAAGCATGGCCCTCACGGGAAGACTCTTTGAAGAAGTCTACAAGAAGCCCCAAAGGTGTGGTCATGAAGCCCAGAGTTGTTTGAGGAAAAAGAAGATGAAGGACATTGAAAATGCATGAAAAACCCTAATAGATGGATAGTCTTAGTCATGTCGTTTCCAATAGTATGTGGTATGCCACCGGTTCCTCACAGTTGAGAAGTTATTCCCTCTTAAGGTTTAAGCCCCAAAGAATGGTCAAGAATTCCTAGATCTAAGGACGAGAAGTTACAAGTCGGCCCCAAAATTAATTAAAGAAGAAAAGTTGTTGCAACAAGAAGATACAAGTCGGCCCTAAATTCAAATAAAGGAGGCACTTGGAAAAGTATAAATACACATCAAAAAACTCTCATTTGTTAAACCAAGGAAGTGTGTGTTTATGGTATGGAGATAGTATAAGTGAGTCTGCACTTGTGCTAGGAGGATTGGCGATCTCAGCAAAGCAAATCTGGCTTAGGAGAAAGGAGGTCGAGGAGAGAAAGAGGTGATTGTACTAGTTTTTTGAGGTTATCCGCGGGTTGCAATGGATCAAGGTGCGTATTTATGAGGTTACCCGCGTGTCACAGTGGAGCAAAGTGTAGATGTACGCGGGTCACAATGGAGCAAAGAATGGATTTCTGAGGTTATTCGTGGGTCACAATGGAGCAAAGGGTGTATGTATGTGGGTCACAGTGGAGCAAAGAGCGGATGTATGTGGGTCAGAGTGAAGAAAAGCGTAGATGTCTGTGGGTTGACATTGTATGAGTAGCAAATCTGTGAAAACGTTTTGAAGAAGGAACCCTTGTCTTGATGCTAAGGTTGAGAAAGGTATGAGGATCAGAGATCTGATGCATTAGATTTTTCTCATGATGAAAGGTATGTTTGTCTACATGTTTTGAAGTATGTCTTGGATATTTTGGTATATGCCTTGAGGCATATCTTGGAGAGTCTCTGGCATATGGCTAGAGACATATCTTGGTGATCTGAGATCTAATGTATCAGGTTGTTACAGAATGTGAGGTATGCTTTCTGTGATTTGATGTCCATATCTTGGTGGTTATGGAATATTCTTAAGGAATATCTTTTGGTTCATGGTTGAGGCACATCATGAATGATATGGCATATGTTTGAGGCACATCTTTTGGTACTTATCAGTGACAGTGACAGGTTGAGTATCAGTGACAGTGACAGGTTGATTATCATTGACAGTGACAGGTTGAGTCTCCATTTATATTTCAGGGAGGAAAGAAGGGGAAAGGAAAGGGGGTTGTAGCCTCCTTCTGGTTGGAGACGTAGAATACGGGGAGTTGGAGCTTCCTTCATATTGGAGCCTGTAAATTAGGGGGTTGGAGCCTCCTTCCAGTTGGTGCTAGAGAATACAGGGAGTTGGAGCTTCCTTCAGGTTGGATCCTGTAAACTAGGGGGATGAAGCCTCCTTCCAATTGGAGTTGGAGAATTTGGGGAGTTGTAGCTTCCTTCAGGTTGGACCCTGTAAACAGGGGATTGGTGCCTCCTTCCAGTTGGTGCTGGAGAATTTTGGAAGTTGGTGCTTCCTATGAATGTAATCTTTTGAATATATAAGAAAGCATTATGTGGTTTTCTTCCATTTTGGTTTCCACGTGTATGATGTGATGGATTATTGAATGGTACTAATTTATGGCTATATGTTTATGATATGTTAAATACAATCATAAGTGAATGGGATTTTTGACAAGTTAATATTTACATTTTGTGATTAAAAATGGTAAAAAAGTGTTGAATATTGATTCAGCCCCCCCCCCCCCACCCCTATCAGTATTGGTGAATATTCCAACAACAACATCACCTTTATGTAAAGCGGGTTCAGGAAGAAGAGCAATTGCATGTACATCCACAACCCCAGATGGGATTAATGCATCAAGATCATATGTTAGTAATGCATAATTGTGTACAGGATGAAAAAAAACAACCTCTCCATGAATCTCCTTTGGGTACGCAACAAATTCTCACATGACATCTAATACAAAAATGGGCATTGTATTCTTGCCAACCGCAACTATTCCCATGGTCTTAGAATGACAAATCACCACCCCTGTACCAGAAAAATGGTTATTATTCACATTGTCAATCGAGGCAGATGATGGCATATCTACCTTAATCATCACAAGGGTTGGCTCAATGACTTTCTCAGCGGAAATTGAAGCCTTGGAAACACAACTTTTGAAATTTGACATATTATCATGAATGATTTTTGATGAATTATCCCCTTCCCCATGTAGTTGTATCCCTGAAGATGTAAATGACCACATTGCAAGCCCCCTATTCCATAGTCTAGTGACATCGTCTCGAGTGTAGAGTCAAGGCTCTGCATACCACTCATTCCAATCAACAATTATCCGAACAGACTTAGTTAGACTGCGAAAATCAGGTGTCACAAATTCCAATTGAACCTGTGCCCCTCTAGGAAATTTGGACAAAATCGATATAAAATCTTCAACTTGTGTGATTTTCATCGATGTGAGTGCTTTAATGATGGCATGGCATGGAACACCTTCCTTTGATAATATAAACACTGGTTTCACAACATATGGTAGACCACACTTAAAAAGGAAATTATTGGCCTCTTGGAAGGATAAAGGATGAATCACGCCACCACTTACTTCTAAGAAATAATGAGTTATAGAATGTAAGTCATGGACCTCCACAGTAACCATTAGGGGATCACCACTCCTCTCAACCTCTAAATGGATAGTCTTTCCAACATTATCATCAAGCATTGTCTCCAACTTCAGAAATTGTGTTACAATCTCACCATTCAACTGTACAAGTAAATCCTCAGGATTTAAAGGGTTCTTGTGAGCACTAGGAGCTTCAAGAACCATTGAATCTATAACAAGAATTCTCATCTCAGAAGGAAAGGTATGTCTCACAAACTGTTCAGTCTTGCGTTGAATCCCTAACCGACGTGCCTCATCAAATCCTTTGTGAACAATGGTCATCTCAAGTGTTCCTCGAGGAATATGGATTGCACTATCGTCCTTACAATTTTGTATAATTCTCAATGCCCTTTCCACTTTATCAAGTGGAAGAAAAAATTCAATACAACTTTCATTTTTCCGCTAGCATTCAGTGCAATTGCTTGACCATCACAATTAATTACAAGTGATCCCCTTATCCCTCTGTTTATCCTTGATGTTGGAGCCTATCGATCCAATTGGGCCGAGGTCCCCACTATAATTGAAATATTTTCATCACCGTGATTACCCACCACCCGGATATCCAATACAACCATTGCAGTGTCTGGTGCAAGAGGGATTTCTTCACATTTCATAAATTGAAGTGTCACTGGATCAAAACAGAAAAATCCAAAAACATGAATAGGGTCATGGTAAAGAGGATAAACTGGAATCTTCTCGCAACTGAGGAATGTAGCCTCAACAACAACAGGCCCAATCTTGACCACACGTCGGTTGGTGAGAATGATATCTTATTTTTTATTGACGATGAAACGTGTGTCAATAATGGTGCCCTCAACCTCTGTATCAAAATCCCAAGTGCATGTGGTTCGAAGCACCACCACACACTGAACAACCTTGTTTAATGTCTCCATTATTTGCATATCTTGTTTCAAATTGGAGTACCTCTTCTGATCCAATTGCTCGTACCTCACATTCACAACATTGAAATTTTATGGTAAGGCCGTGAGGTCCATTTTAGTGCAGACCAAATCAATTGGTACTCCACCATATGGCTCCCCTCATCCGCCATCATAGGCATAAACTTCACAACCAAATTCACCATCGTCAATATCATAACTTCTCTTGTTGTAACCCTAGATCTTTTCCAACGGGGGTTTCATAATCTTTTTTATCAAAACTAGGGTGATGAAAGGAATCGCGGTTCTCATATTTGTCCATGTTGTGGTTGTCTTCATCTTTGTTGTTTTCATCTTCATCCACGCTATGGCTGCAGTTGTTACTATCATCGTTAGTATTACCATTAATGTTGCACAGTAAGGAGGATGAAGGAATTAGCTTGGCGACCTCGATGTCTGTTTGGGTGACGAAGAGATTCTTTTGGTGTTCTTCTTGAAGCGAGATTTTGGTTTTGGCGGAAACCCCTCCCTTTAAGTATGCCAAGACTGCCTTCTCTAATTGTTCTTCCATTATTTGGTTCACGGAATTCTTCATTTCTTCGAGAGTGTCACTCATATTCTCCATAATGTTTTTTGTGTTTCCAAGTATAGTATTTATGGTTTTCATACTTACGCATGTGACTTCAATTTGATGACAGAGGTTTCGCTATGATACCAATTGGAAGCTTAGACTTGATATATATGAAATATATATTTAATTTTTAATAAAAAAATGTGTTTGTTGTCTTATTCAATGTACAACAACATGTATAAATACACATAAATGAGTAGAGTCATGTTTTTTTTGTAAAAGGCGTGACTTTACATTAAAAGTATATTTATTACATTAATTATTTAATTAGTAATTAATGAACATTGTAATATACATAAGGTCTATTACAGATGGAACATGTGTTCGAGTATAGATATTTTAAATTAAGATAACTAAAATCAGTGTATGAAAGTCATTTGCTCCATACGTGTTGGTTGTAGCTAGTGCCACTATCCTTCTAATTATATAATTTTCTTTTATTCTTGTGGTGTGCAACAGGAAAGGATTTGTAGAAGTCCTCATTCAGTAACCTAGTTATCTCAAATTTTCTTAACAAAAGTACTTATGAAACATCTAGCAATTTTTATTGAGTATTTTCACAAAAAATTAAATAACTTCTTCATTTTCTGTGATTTTACCATTTTTGCACAATTATTTAAATGATTGTTAGCTACTAATTTATAGTCAAAATGCACCATTTTTTCTGCTACTTTACCAAATATTTTCACAGAGACTCGAATAATCGTTAGACTTCATCTGCACAAAACCGACTCCGCATGTTGTGCAAAGGAAAATTATTGACAAAACACATGGACCTCCCTCGTTCACTGAATATTTGTGAACGAACTAAAATAAAAACCCAAAATTCCTCGTTTGAAACAACCTACCCACTAAATTGTACCCCAATTCCTCCTCGATTATATAGGTATCCAATGTGAACAAGAAGACATGACTCCAAAACATTGATCGCTAGAAATTGCATACCCAATGGTCCTATAAGTGGAAAACACTCCGTAGGAAAATCCTAGAGAGATTTTTATTGAAATCATAGCTCTAACTTCCTTTGCTAGCACGAAAAAACTAAACAAGATTGGTCTTTCCCTTCTTCCTAGGCACATTCAAATAGGTTGGGTCCGAGAAAAAACACTACAATGAGTGATGGGGTTATTCCTTAGCACCAGCTACTTTGCTCGACCATTATGAAAGGGATTTTCTTAGGGACATTTTCCCTATCTCTCTCCAACACGTAGATTGGTATTGCCAAACCCACGTTCCTTCCCAAACATGGATTCAATCGCGCTGAGGTTCTCTCTGTAATTTCAACCAAGCATGGCAATTCGCACCACAAACCACAGAATATTCTTCTTTACAGAGAACAAACAACGTCGAGCTGCAACTAATTAGGAGGACTGGAAATCCCTACCTAGCAATAGCGGCTAGGGTACATGGTTGAGATCCCACACATTTCAAGGGCAATGATAAAACACTATACGAACTATGGTCTTTTTTGTTTAGGCAATTCATTTTTCAAAGGGTTGCTTAGTCACTCTAGCTCATTACAAGAACAAAATTATTTCATTCCAACTGCGGGAAGGATCGAGTAGCAATTAAGAGGGACAGGGTTTGGTGAAGAGGAGATGCAAGGCAGTGACAAGATCGACAAGTGGCGTACAAGTCTGACACTGGTGATACTCGATTGAGCTAACCCCTTGGGAATTTGCAAAGAAACCCCATCTTCATGGATGACATTCCTAGTAAACCCATTGATGTAAAGTGCCTTACCTAAGAGATTTCCACAACATTTACACGACGAATTAAACTAACCCCTTAAACTAATAATGTGAAAGTTGTAAATGTTTACAAAGCACCATTCTAAATAAAAAAATTACAAAAAACTAAAAAAATATTTTTAAAATAATAATTTTATACTTAACAATAATTTATTTTGAAATCTCCCATCCACAAAATTATTAGTCATTTAGATACCACTACTTCTTGGATGTTATGAATTGAACAAAAATTCCATTCACCGAGTTATTAAAAAAAAAAAAAAACACTCCCAAGAAAAGTGCCTTGATTGCATACTTTTAAAACATTGTTTTCCAACTTTTGCATTTAATTATAAGTTGAAATTTAGTAAGATCAGAGTAATTTATTTTCCATTATCATTAA
This sequence comes from Picea glauca, assembly GCA_000966675.3. Classification (NCBI taxonomy): domain Eukaryota; kingdom Viridiplantae; phylum Streptophyta; class Pinopsida; order Pinales; family Pinaceae; genus Picea; species Picea glauca. The sequence goes on along the minus strand of JZKD02S1856351.1, from coordinate 5,455 downwards.
AATACAAATTGAAATTTAATATTTTTTTATAAAATTATTTAAATTTTTCTTATAATTTGAGTAGGATTAATGGTTAAGAACATGTGTTTCCTCCAAATTTTATGTTTGATCCAAAGAGTTTGGATAGTCTACTGAGGTATATATACCCTACCCCCTGTGGGTTTGAACTTGTGACTTCTTAGGAAGAAACACATGTTCTTAACCATTAAGCCCACTCAAGTTGTATAAGAGGAAGTGGTGAAATGAACAGCCCGCCAACAAAATTCGGATAAGTTACCGGCATTCAACTGCATTTACATTGAAACCTTGAGGCTTGAAAAAGTTTTGAAACAAGAATCCATACAGAAAATCAGCTCCCCCACACAAGAAATAGGGGCAAATTATTGCAAAAAGGATAGGCTTCTAGCGTCACCCTACCAAAGTTTGCATGCCAGCTGTGCATTCCCAGAATAGCAAATTATTTGGAAGTCGCGACAGTGCAATTTCACGTGTAAGGAGTAAACAGCCACCATTTGCTCTGTGAATATACACTATCTTTCCTCTTTTCAGTGACTGCTCTGATTTCATAAAAAAATCTGAAGGGCAGGGTTAATCATTTGTTGATACAAAACATACATTTTCCTAGGAAATGCTAAGAAGCATAGATGTAAGGTCAACAAAGTCTGGATGTCCATGTTTTGAGTTCTTGAAACGAATCATGGAATAAGTTTGAGCCGTGAGTCTGGTCCTTTTGGGTCTTATTGCAAGCATGTTGACAATTATCTCCATGGATTTTCTGGTGACCTAACAGGTCGATCACATGTTTATGAAAAAAACAGAAAAGAGAATGAGAAAAGGAGATGTCTAAAGGAACTTTTACCAAAAAAATCCATTACATTTCAAGGTAGAGTTTCTGTCATTTTTGCATATTCAACAAAATTAGTATTTGTGTTTTAAGAGGATTTTGCTAAGTTTATCGTCTTACGAAATTTTGCTTGAAGATGGTATTAGGTCTCTTGAATGAAAGATAATTCTATTGTTGCTAGGAATGCATTGCTTTCCGCACTGTTCAGGGATTTATATACAAATATCATCCTTCTTAGAAACAGGGGTTGAAAATGGATTCATGTGTCAGGCAATCTTTGCACGAAATGTTATCTGTTTGTAGACATGGATGATGGTTAAAAGGTTTTCCGATTATATGTGCATGCCACGGGACAGTAGCTATTTAAGTGCTGTAATGGTATAAACTTATGCAGTCTCATGTTTATCTTAGTTGTGGCCAGCACTTACCAGACACCATAGGGGATTTAGTAGTGAAGGCTATCCCTGTCAGAAGGTTATCTCAACCCTTCTAACAGAGGTAAGTAGATCTCTAGTAACAGCAGAATTTTGGCTATAATTTTATGCAACATATTTCTTAGAGGGGATAAGAGCATACTAATCCTAAAATTATCTACAGCGGAACATATTATTCTAATTTAAAGATGTCATTATCCTTCAAGTAGATCAGTCACAGAAAGTAAATTCCAAGCACAGTAGCAGCCACCACACAACATGTCCACCAAACTGCAGCTGACCAATTGATCAATACGGAGTGACTACGGGCACATAAGCATCAGAGTGCAATCGAAGCCTTGAATCATATTATCAAGCGATTGGATATTCCCTTGCAGACACCACGCACACATATACAACAGCCATACAAAGAAAGATGAATCTTCTAAGAAAACTATACTGCGTCAGATTATTCTATAGATTTGTAAGAAATTAGGTAGTAATTGTCATTTTATACATAAAATATGGACAATCAGCTAAGAAAAACTTAATAAGTCAGTTCCCCAACTTATAACTAACATTTGGTTCGGACGGAGCAAGGAAAATTGGTGAACCATGTGATGGGCAACTATCTCCTCTGGTTCGGAGAGGACTCAGTTGTTTAGCACCTGCCACAATGTTTCAAAACTTGTACTTTTTAGTTCATGGATGAATGTTCTAACTCCCCAATATAAAAAAGTGTTTTCTACCTACTCTGGAAAGGGACTTATATGGATTGTTGGACTTCATGCTAGTTTGGTATTCCAACAACATAAATTGCATATCTTGTAAGTGAATTGTTGCTAATTATTGCCAACTTGTAAACTGTGTCAATAGAAGTCTCCAATAGTGTATTTTCTTGTCAAATGTGAGTGCTGAATCAGCATGAAGTTATGTTTGAGTTTTACCAAATCAAAAACATTAAGGCATGGTGTAGCTAGCTAGTAGAAAATTAGGCACTTACAATAGGAAGGTGCAGGAATGATGCTCGACTGATGTACACAAACTCTTATTGAAACATTACATCAATAGTTGGGTGCTCATATTTTGTTGTTCCTCTGGCTGGCAAATATTTCCCTTTCTATTTATTTCTATCTAAAGGCCATTTTATTAACTTTGTTATGATTAACCCCAACTTGGTTCACTACAGCGCTTATATCTGAACTCCTGATAATTATTGACAATTCTATCAAAATTATCATTCAAGTTATAGGAATAATAGTATATTGTTCTCAATTATACAATGCAACCTTGAGAGTACATTCAGGTTTGGCTGAGAACCATGTGATAGAAAACCAAAAAAATGTTATAAACAATGATGTGTATGACTTTATAATAAAAAAATAGCAATTGACAGAGTAGAAATGGCAAATTATGTTCTTCTATATTTACATCGTTGATTTTTGTAGCTTAGGGTGGTATCCCCACAAGAGGGTGTTAGGCATGTGGGAATCTTCGTTGCAAGTTGATGGGCTTTGTGGGCTTGTGTGGGGGTGTCACACCCACAAATAGGAATAAAATATTATAATTAATTGTTGAGTTTAGGAAGGGCTCCTAAACTCACTCATTGGACTTGTATATAAAGGAGAGAGGTCATTGTAACATTTCATCATCATGACATCATGGAGTTAGCATAAGTGAGCAAACACATGTGCTAGGGAGTATGGAAATAGTGGCAAGGAGACTTCTGTACCTAGGCAATCTGGCCTAGGGTTTCTGGATCAAATGTGGAAAGTGAGGAAGGACGCACGTGCGAAGGAAGCCGAGTTTTCCGTGCATGTACATGGGTTTCAGTGGGAACACTCGCGTACGTACGCAAGTTGCAGTGGAAACGGTCGCGTACATATGTACAAAGCCTTTTCTAGGTAGGTGTTGGTCCGTACAGTCTAACAGGTCACATCAGCAGGTCGTACAGGTGGTCTGCTATAGATTTGTGGGTAGAAGATATTTCCAGGATATTTGTTGAGGTTTGTTTTTCTGATTTGTATGGTTATTGGAGGACAAGGTTGTTCTCAGATTTTGGTGATATTTGTATGGGCTGGGAGGGTTGGTTTTTCCCTCTGAATTTCTGAATTTGATAAGGTTACAAGAACATAAATATTGTGTCTGATATGTGTTGATGATTCATCTATGATCCTTTGTGTTTCTGCTGCCTATAATTTCAATCAATAATTTTCAATGTAAAATTGTTCATTGATAACAGTTAGGGTTTTATTGTTAGATCACTAGGAAGCAATTTTCAGATCTGAAAATTAATCACAGAGTTTGCATGTGAAAAATTGGCATGGTATCAAAGCTTGGGATTTGAAGAGAAGGGGATCATCTTGAGATTACAGTAGGTGGTGAGGAGCAGGAGGCTCCAAAGATTGACGAAGGTACAGTCCCTTTCAGTACAGAGGAGCAGACCTCAAATCATGAGGAGGATTCAGAGGAGTTTGTGGATCCAGTGGATCCTCTAGACACGAGACCTAGATTTCTTTGAGAGACATTGAAGGTCATCGAGGGACATACAGCCCCCAGAGACACCCACAGAGAGAGAAGACCTTCGGAGAGATTTGGCTCCAATGTAACTCTTATGAGCAATATCATTGACTCCAAGCCTTCCAGTTTTGAGGAAGCAGCAGGCTAGCAGGTTTGGAAGGATGCCATGATGGACGAGTACCAATCCATCATGAAGAAAAACGTATGGGATATAGTTTTGAGACCGAAAGGGAAGTCAGTAGTGACTTCCAAGTGGATCTACAAGATCAAGCATACTGCAGATGGTAGTATTGAGAAGTATAAGGCAAGGTTCATAGCAAGAGGGTTTTCCCGAAAGAGGGAATAGACTACAAGGAGACCTTTTCTCTAGTGGCCAGGTATACTTCTATCAGGACGGTTATTTCCCTCACTTTAGTTATGAATTGGAAGATCCATCAGATAGATGTGAAGAGACCATTTCCCAATGATGTGATTGAGGAGGAGGTATGCATAGAGCAACCTCAAGGTTTTGAGGTACATGGGAGGAAAACTTGTGTGCAGGTTGAAGAAGGCATTGTATGGACTCAAGCAAGCACCTAAGGCATGGTACTCGAGGATTGATGGGTATTTGCAGAGCTTGGGCTTCACCAAGAGTGACGCAGACCTCAACCTATATCTTCTACAGGTTGGTAAGGATCCTCTCGTATTGGTGTTATATGTTGATGATTTGTTTCTCACGGGGCTAAGAAACTCATTACCAATTTCAAAAGGGAATCGGCCTCAGAGTTCAAGATGAAGGATATTGGATTGATGCATTACTTCTTGGGATTAGAGGTGTGGCAGCAGCCAGGAGAGATCTTCCTTGGACAAGGGAAGTATGCAGTTGAGATATTGAAGAGATTTGGGATGATGGTCTTGTTATCCCCTACCCTAGGGATAACTAAGGAGATCACGTCTCTAGGCCCACAGGTCCTAGACATGGAGTACCGAGAGGCATACGACTTGAGCATGGCCTCGGAGGGCCCCTCTTTTCTTCAGTACAGTCCTTTCATCATCAGTAGTAGTATCCATCCCCACCAACCTCGTCCTGAAGTAGCGGTGAGTCTTGCTCCATGAGGTAATGAGTTTGGGTATCATGGTATGTATCACTCTGATTTTTGAAGCACTTGAATATGTTGTATCAAATCCTTCTTCATTTCATGATGTTTGCTTGAAAATTATGCTCTTTGCCTCATTTATACCTGGAAGGGTAACACGATGCCCTAGTAAGTTGGTTTCACTTAAGTTTGGGGTGTTTCCCAGGTGGGATCTAATCCAAGTCATGTAAGTGTATGAGGTGGTATGGGGTAAGTGTTTGGGCATGGGGTGCACGTAATAATAGGGAAATGTAAGTCTTACTCGTGGGTGCCTTTGTAGAGGATGAGTTGCACCTTGTCATAAATGCAATTGTTTCCTTCTTTGAAAGGGGGTCTCTACATAATTGAATTTGAATGCTAGCTAAACACTTCAGAAGTTGCTTATGACATTTGATTATCATTATGCGTAGTAAATGCTATATTTTCACAGTCTTTTCAAGCAATTCTAAAGAGCTTTTATTGCAGTTGTTACAATTTATTAATTGTTGTTGTAAACTTATTAACTGCTGCAATTTTATATCAGCTAGCACTTATTTTCACTGTCCATTGTCTATTGAGGTGTT
>JZKD02S1856340.1:53059-65200 GCA_000966675.3 Picea glauca | reverse complement strand
CTCCTTTGAATTCATTTTTTTGGGCGGGATTGACAAAGTGTATGTTGATTTGGTTGGATCGGATTTAGGTTCGGGATGGAAAACCTATTGGTTCGATCTGCAAAATGATAAAAACCTCCATTTTTTTGAATACCCCTCTATATCTCTGTCTTTGACGTTATTTCTCTATAGGCTAAATAATTCAGTTATTGACAAAAGTGTAGACATAGATCGAGTCGGCTATGCAGATTTCAAATATATAATTTAATAAAAAAAATTATTGTTTACTATTTTTAATCTATTTTTGTCTTAACCTATATCAAAATCCTAGAATACACACCTCTCTTATTTATACTATAACGTTTTCTCAGCTTAACCATTTCTCAAATGAGTTATATGCGGCACTAGAGGAGATCGATACCTATGATCAAAAAATATATAATTCTTTTTATCATGTTAACACCCACTTATCATGCACAAACAAAAGACGTTGTAATTTCAAGCATATGTTGACTTTAATAATTTTAAAAAATCTAAAATTAATATTAAAAATTTCCAAAAAAATACACGACACGAGAAAAAAGGGTTCTATACAAGCATGCAAGTTTTTGGAATGAAATTCCATCGTGAAGATACTTAACACATGCACGAACAAAAACATATACCTTATATTTTGTTGGGAAAATAAGATACCACTATTAGAAATAATCAAATTTGACCTAGTTATTCACAAAGTCTATGGATAAAAGTTGTAGATTTGGAAATCTAATTCAATTTCCTACATATTATCTTTTTACACCATATTCAAATTCATTGTAAAAGTACCTTGAACAACCCCTCCAAGATAACAGATTGTTGTTTTTCCAGGTTTGCATTGCCACTAATGCATCATGAGAGACCATCATTAGCTTGCACTCACCCTGTACCATTTACACATGAACATGGTTCGGTGTAAATGGAATTTATAGAGATCTGTCTTGGGATGTATTGTATGTTTTATCTTGATGCTCAGATCTTGTATGCCCGAACAACTCTCGGCAGTGTATTTCATCGGAGGGTCGTTGTTTCAAATGATCGAGGTTGCGGTTGCATCGACAAGTTCGACCCTATCCACTTGTTACATATTCAGATTCAATGAATCTAGACCCCTCCCTAGCAAAACCCCACCATGATAACAACAAAACATAAAGTCCAACCTAAGGTGCACCACCACCAAGGATTATTACATCAAAAATCACCATCTAACCTTAGGAAAAGGTTATATCACCATCAAATCATATGTAGTACCCCCCCCTCTAACTCAAAATTAGGAAATAACACATTAATTAACATCATGAAACACATTTTTCCCTAGGTTATGTCTAGCAAATGCTACATCATAAAGTTAAATCACATAGGGAAATCCCACAAAAGAAACATGAATTATCCCACCATAGCAACATCATAAGAGATGGGGACATACATAAATGCTAACCTAATCCAATCATCAAGTGTGTCCCCCATTACCCATCCAACGCATGAAGACCATGCAAAACACCCCATTCTAGTGACACCAACGTCATACATCAACACACCAGGTCACTAGAAAACATCAACAACAACATGATACATATACCTCCTAACATCATCATCCAACTCCTTGGAGGCTAGAACCATCATCCATATCCAAAATAAGCAAATCTACCAAACCACCATAATGAGATAGTAAGCTCCAAATCCATTTAAAGCGCAATCAAGGGATTATCAATAAAGAAGACACATGTGAGAAGACTAGCAAGTAGTAAGCACAATCATCTAACTAAAGAGAAAGAGAAGTGAGACTCCCCCACACCAAAGATTTCCATCAAATAATCCAAAAATATGAAGGAAAAGAGCTCCATAAAGATGAATCTCCCCAGTTGATCCAAAAGCTCCAAGGAACCATCTACAAATCTCCTCCATCACTATGATGAAAATCACAATATGAAAATGAAAACTGATGAAAATCACCATATGAAACCTTGTACAATATAAAATATGTAGGAAACTTTAAAAAAGAAAAGAAAAATATTTTAGATCACTGTACGAATGCAAAAATAACGGATTTTAGTTACAATGTTGTAAATTTTGAATGCAGTTTACACATTGGCCGTGTTATAAATTTTGAATCTCATATTCCACATTGAACCGATCCCCAAGCGATCCAAATCACGCGGCTCTATCCGTCTTTTGAATTGCATATATAAATACACATTCACTGACATAGACTCGTACCATCTATCTTCTATCTTTTTTGGTCCTGTGGCGGAGCGGCACCTTAGTTTTGTGGTGATTAAAAGAAGGCGCAAATCTTATCCCCATATTGGCAGCATTCGCATATATTTGTCTTACATTCCCCACTTTGTTGAGACAGGAGATTAAGGTAGGAGATGGAGTCTGAGTTCGAACCTGCAGTACGAACGGAGGAGACTCCTGAAGCTCGCATCGTCATCGTTAATCTCCCAGGTAGGTGATTTCCATGAATATATGTATACTTGTACCTTTCCTTTCCTTTTTATGAAGTTGCCTCTATGTGTTTGTAGATTACTTTTTGAGATAATTGAATCGATGATTTGTCTGTGCAGGTCTTAGAAAAGAAAATCTGAAAGTGCTGATTGATAATCGGGGAAATCTCATCATCGGCGGAGAACGTGGTGTGAAGGAAATGGAGGAAATGACGAAAGTAGGAGGAAGAATGGAGACAATGCAAAGATTCAGAAAGGTTATCGGCCTCCCCCAGAATTTGAATATCGATGAGCGCATCACCGCCAAGTTTAAGAATCAAACGTTGCGTGTCTCCTTGCCTTTGCTTCACATCTCCGACCAACAAAGTCAAGACGCGATTCCTGCCAGTGGAAAGCCAGTTCAATCGGCACAGTCAAAGGACGAGAGTTCGAGTCCCGCAGGACAACGAAATTCGATGCAGGAACGATCTAGGGTTGCACAAGACGATCAAAGAACAAGGCATCCAGAGGCGATTCGACAGGATTATGATAAAGCAAAAGGCAGTGCAAGCGCGGAAGAATCGAAAGGATTGGGGGAAGGGAAAAAAACAGAAGCGTCTAAGCTTGCCCATGGGGAACCACCAATATGTGCAGAGGCCGGCGCTCGAGACCAATCTCAATTTATACAATCAAAATTCAAGCAAGAAGAAGAAATAGCTGAAGACGAAGACAAAGCTGAAGGCGATGAATGCAGTTTACCTATCCCAAATGACGAATTTCCAGAGAAACAAATTCAATATCCTTCACGGTTTTTCACTAGATGTTGTATTGTTTTGTAATGGTTGTTTTATATGTTGGCTTGTACTTCTTTTACATATTAAGGTCTCGAACATAAATTAGAAACCTCGATTTACATATATACAACTCGTCGCCAAAGAAGACGAACATCTAATTCAGCGTTATGCGCATGGTATTAGAAGTCCGTATCTGCACTCGATTTGTATCTCTGCACCTGACACACAGAGGCTACAGGTCTTTTGTGTGTTTGTTAATAAAATATTGGCGTAGGGTAAACCCCAAACCAAATGAACCTTTGCCAACAGCCGTTTTCGGTCTTCGATTTACCCTCGCAGATCGTGTCGGAACCCCAGCTCCCCGTCCTCCCGCCCGCAGTGGCGCATCTTTCCGTCCGGCAACGACGTTGACGTCCTCCTTGGAGGCGGCTGGCGGCTTCCTCATTCAAGGCCATCAATTCGCTTATCAAACTCATTCGTCCCCAGCCTCATTCCTCTATGCGCGCCCACTCCTCTGTTCCTAATTCGCGCTCGCTTCATTCCTCGGGGCGCCCATTCTTCTGCCCCTGAACCAGAGAACTGTGAGCAACTGCTGGCGAGAACATTCTTCAACTGCTGGCGAGAACGAAGATTTCTGAAGGTATCCAGTGCTATTGATGCCTGCATAGATGATTAATCATACACCAGATTTTCAAAATTCAATTGTTGAATTACTGAGTGCCAGAGGAACATCAAACCTCCATGAGTGACTTTAAATCTAAGGAGGTATTAGTTTTGATAATTAGATGACTGACATAGAGGCAATCATTCTCATCTGAAATGTTTGCATCTTTAGCATTATACACAGTTAGGACACACAATTCATGTGTTACTATAATTCTAATGTAAAACCGATTTGTACAGTTGTAAGCTTTCTTGCATTTTGCCTTTAGTGCTGTAACCTGTTCTACTTAACTGTTTTTGTATATTTTTTAGCTATGGTTATTTTCTTTATTCTGATTACCCAGAGCATTGATGTTTGTTTCAATCTCCTTGACTTGAATTTCAATGTGAAAACAACTTTACATTGCACTGTTTTTATAGACAAAACTGGTGTGTTTATCCATGAAGCTTAGATTAATGAAATGTTTCTAAACTGGTCTTGGAACTAGCTGAATACCTGAGTTCTTCTGGTTACAACTCAATTTTCTCTGTTACATAATTAAAATTCCTACCATATGGATAAGCTGAAGGATCGTCCTCTTAACGCCAATATATATGTATTATGTTCTTTCATGAATAATGAAGCAATTTTACAATACAACTCATTATTTGGGATATTCGACACTTTTCAGTTATCTCTTCTACTTGCCACGGACTTTGTACACATTCGTTTAGAATATCATTTTGATGCATGATACTTTTCATGGATGAATAGGTTATGTTTTCCCCAAAACTATAAAGAGGTGCTAGCTTTGGCTTATAATAGCCTGTGATACATTGATGGAGGAGAATTTTTTTTATAGTAAGGGCCATCGTGCTCAATTGTTGCCTCTTCAGTTATTCAGTAAGCCTATGCTAGTACTATGTGTAGAATTCTAAGGTGTATGAGGTTTTTAGTTCTAACTTCCAATATCCACATTTTACTTTCAAAACATTAATAAGAATTAGAGGTAAGATAAGATGAGAAGTTCATATTAATGTTCAACAAATGACACAACAATAAGTAGGTAAATGAAATTGAAGAGTACAAGAATCTCATACAAGATTTCTCTTATATATATGAGATCTTTTTAATTGCCAAAAATATGAAAATAATTCAGAGTTTGAGTAAACCTATTATTTGATTTGAGAAAGCCCATGCTCTGGAGTACATCTACAGCTTGATACACCGATCTTGAGTCATAACTTCTTACTATATACTTGATTTCATTATGTGATGTTGATTTTTGTTTCATTGTTCATAGTTTTTGCATCTTTATCTCTATCTCTCTCTCTGATGGTGGTTCATTTTATGTGGTATGTGTGTTAAAATCTGGTTATGTTGATACATATATCAATCGGCATTAGACTATTAAATTGTTAACCTATGCCCATGTGTCTGCTATGCCATAATCATATGTTGTCTTTGTTATTATATCTCCCAAATATTATACAACTTAGACTATTAAGTTGTTAGTCTATGCCATGTATTCTCTGTGCCATAATCATATGTTGTCTGCATTATTATATCTCTCAAACATTCTACAGTTTATTATGAAGCATGACAAATGGTTTTATGCACACGAACATGTCATGACAATTTTTCTTTGCTTGGATTTTTAAAACCGAAACTGAGAAATATTATATTAAAAGTGTTGGTAGTTGTAGCAAAGTTAAACAACAAACCATTCTAGAAGTATTGATAGAGTTTCATACAAAATTGATGGCTCTCCTGAGCCACATAAAGAGGTTTTCAAATGTCTATAAATACTACATCCTCATTGTTTTTGAAAGTAAACTTCTTGAAAAAGACACCCAATATTCTAATCACTTTTTAAAACATAAGAAATTAGCAGAACACATGATCACTAATAGCCTCCTTTTGACCTACATTACAGGGGAGAGAATTTTGTTGTTCGATTTCCATGTCATGTTTCAATTGATGTACCATCTCCTCATCCTCGAGGTCTTCTTGTAGAGAGTTGATTGGCATCATCATGTTTGACATTGTGGAGTGGAAGTCTTTACCAAGGTTGATGACCATGTTTCTTAACAAGTCATATTTCCAGAGGGTGTAGTTCCACAGGGCATAATTCTATAGGTCATAGTTCCATAGGTCATAGTTCCAGAGGGCGTAGTTCCACAAGTCATAGTTCCATAGGTCACAGTTCCACATGTCATAGTTCTACAAGGCATAGTTCTAGAGGTCAGAGTTTCAGAGGTCATAGTTCCAGAGGGCGTAGTTCCAGAGGGCGTAGTTCCATAGGGCATAGTTCCAGAGGTCGTAGTTCCACAAGTCATAGTTCCACAGGTCACAATTCCATAAGTCATAGTTCCATAGGGCCTATTTCTAGAGGACGTAGTTCCACAGGTCATAGTTCCAAAGGGCGTAGTTCCATAGGTCATAGTTCCAGAGGCGTAGTTCCAGAGGGCGTAGCTCCACAGGTCATAGTTCCAAAGGGTGTAGTTCCAGAGGTCATAGTTCCACAGGTCACAATTCCACAGGTCATAGTTCCATAGGGCCTAGCTCTAGAGGGCGTAGTTCCACAGGTCATAGTTCCAAAGGGCATAGTTCCAAAGGTCATAGTTCCAAAGGGCATAGTTCCACAGGGCACAGTTCCATATGGGCATAGTTCCACAGGTCATAGTTCTACAGGGCGTAGTTCTAAAGGTCATAGTTCCAGAGGTCATAGTTCCAGAGGACGTAGTTCTACAATTCACAGTTCCNTTTTTTCTACAAATTTGATCATAAAATATCAACATTGAGTATGATGTGCACGACTCCCTTTTTGTCTCCTGAGATGCATTCATTACGCATGAAAAAATGTTTGCATGTGACCCCTGAGATGCATGCCATATATCTTCCACATGAAATTCAGAAAAAAAAAATATGAAATGGAGTAGACATCATCTTCAATTAATGGAATACAAATTTGTGCAAATACTTTTGTAGAAGACTCTTCATAATAAGATGTTTGATCTTCTGATGGCTTCTCTTCTGGCTCTATCTGTTCAACCTCCTGCATGAAATATTCACAATCTTCTTTATTCCCAAATAGAACCTCCAATCTGGTCCATAATTCATTTGGAGTTGATTCTTGTGATTCTTCATATACTTGATGGAAAAGTTCGGGAGAAACAGACGTGAAAATACTTCCTATGGCCATATCTTGTCTATTGAAAAAGTCATTTTTCTCATCGATGGAATCATTCTCTACATTCATTTTCATAGTTATTTGGTACAAGCCTCTGCATCTAAGATGAAGTAGAATTTTTGGTTTCCATTCCAAATAGTTATGAGGCGTGAGAAGTATTGTCGATTAGTAAAACATAGATTCCATCTTTTCTGTGTTCTTCAATCTTCAGTACCTACAAAATATAACTTTGTGTAGTTTTTTCTTAACAGTCTGTCAGTTTTGATACCATGTAAATGTGTTGAACCTACACATAATAGATCTAGCTAAACAATAATACACACATTTGCAGATAGAATTGGAGAAAGAAGAAGAATGAGAGAAAGAATGAAAGAATTCTCATTAACCGTTTTCCACACTCAAAGAGTGAATAATTTATAATAGATATAGGCTACATGAGTAACTAATGCACCATATTAGTGATCTAGAGAGATCTAAACACTCACTGACGGACACTGGAGTGAAATTCCACCTATATAGGCTACATGAGTAACTAATGCACCATATTAGTGATCTAGAGAGATCTAGACACTCACTGACGGACACTGGAGTGAAATGCCACCTATTCATAATTAGTTGATACATGCAATCATCAGTTGACTGAGACACATGTGTGGAAATGAGAGAGACACATGAAACTCTTGGTGATAAAACTGAGGTTTCCATGCATGAGTGACTTCCACTAGTCTAACTGAGTGTAACTAACTCTGAACTGAAGAGGAACGTCCTATTTTGTAGGGAAATATTCTCTAGAGAGAATATTCTCATCTAAGGAACCGATCTCAACATTGGACTATAAAACTTAGGAAAATAATTATAGGTGAGTGCGTAATATCTCCAACAAGAGTAACCCAAGGAAATTTAAAAGAACATATTNTAGTTCTAGACGACGTAGTTCCACTGGTCATAGATCCAAAGGGTGTAGTTCCACAGGTCATAGTTGACCAAAATTGCATTGTTATATTACAAATGTAGGAAATTCTCATGTACTGAACAATGAGATGAGTATTCTATTAGTACATACATACTCATACTCATCTCACTCTTCAGTACATACCAGAATAACTTCCTTTTATAAACAATTATCTTTCATTTTTGAATGACATGCTAAGACCATACTGGATAGAAATATGAGTTTATAATATGTAATTAGTACTTGTGCAACAAATTTGAGGTTAGGCCTTACCCAAGGATTAGCCCGTCCTTTCATCAAATCCATGACAATAAATTTGCAGTGGTATCAGGGATAAGAAAGCTAATAACAACACCCCTTATAATGATCTCAATAATATGAGATATAAGAGGCAGACTAACTTTTGAAGATTACATACCTATTTTGAAGCTTTTAGGAAAGCCAATAACTCATGTGCAATGATAATATATTGTATTTCTAGTTATAGCTAGATTGAATCATGGTTAGTATATTATGATAAATTTGCGACAAAGTGAGGAATAATTTGAGAGGGTGAATCTAGAATGTTTTTCATGGAATGCACTAAATGTCTATTCTTGTATGTTTTGAGGTGAAATCCCCTCTAATCCTTTTTGTATGTGTCCTCATATGAAGTCCTTTTTTTGAGGATAAGGAAACATTGGAGTATGCTTCCATATTTTCTAGTAAATGTTGAAGTGAGAAGTGCTACAAGCTAACAATAATGAACAAATTGAATGTTCTATAAGAGCTTCTCCTACACTTTGAACTATAATGGTCATTCAAAAAATAAGGTACATTTTTTGAAATGTACATTAATACAAGGTCTTCTACAAGAAGAAATGTGTCCTTGCATGGGAAATGGTACCACAGTTTCGAAGCTCAATAAATTAGTCTATTTTTCTAACTTGAACAATGTTGCAAAGAAATACAAGGCATAACTGAATTGCACTGAATCAATTAATATCAATCGATTTAGAGTTTACCTCAACTTAAATGTGAAGATATTAAGCATACTAACATCCTAGCTTGTTGCGAGTGAATCACAGGAACATCTATGGAACATTACAAGAGGAGGCATGGAAAAGAGACCATTATTGAAGCTAGGTTAGACAAAGGAGGGGAAGGCCCCATTTACAATGACACCGCCTGCATCGCGGAAAATGATGTGGCATATCAATGGGGAGAAATTTACCAGATGTTCCACCGAGATTCCTATCCTGAGGTATCAAATGATGATCAAGATTTGGGTGTCTACCACGCTCTAAAAAGGTCTCGACTTTATTAGATAGTTGCACGTCCCAAAGTGTTCCCGTGTGCAGAGACTATTTCTTGGATCATCCATCGAACTGACATTGACAATAGGCTGATAAAAGGTATTGAAGGGAAAGTTATTGCATCGTTCCAAGCCTCAACTATACATGTTTTATAATCTTCATACTGAAGAGATTCAACTCACAGATGAATGGATGTTGAAATGTCCTCTAGATTGTAGAGAAGCAATTAAGAACTGGTGGGTTCCAAGTGTAAGTTTTAGATCAAGATCCAGAGATTATCCCATGAAAATGCTCAGAGCCCCTTACAGATATGTTGTATCCCTTATGTTCATGCTTTATGGAGAAGCATACACTTCAACATTCAAGAAATCTTGGGTTCCCTTTCTACACACTATCACAACTACTGGTCATATATTTAACTGGGTGTCTATCCTCTCAACCAACCTTGCAAAGTTCATATTAGTAGTAAAACATGCAGTGTTGGGGAAGCATCTTCATTTCCACATGTCATCCTACTTGTTGGATATGGTCTACCAAGCACATGCTTACCCAAGAATGGGTTGGAGATGGAGAAAGAGTGACCTCCCTATTCATGTCTATTGTTAGGACTTGTGGGATCATAAATATCAAGTGCACTATCAAAAGATTTGTGACCACTTCTTAATTTTGTCGTTTCAATTGTTATTATGTGCCCAAGCACCATGCATGTCAAAGAAAGCAATGGAAGCTATCAACGAAATTGACGATTGGTTTGTACTTAAGAATGGGACTTATATCAGGATCTATAGATCAACCAAACCTCCACACGTACTTCCCAAATTTGTGTCTGACAAACTGGTGTTGCAGGAGGTAGCATACCACACTCTTGTACATGGGTTTGGGGCATCCATTTCCCAATATAAGAAAATATTGTGGCCACCACTACCATTCTATGTGGGATCCTATAGTTTCAAGAAATCAAAGGAGGCACATGTTGAGGCAGAGGATTTGGAAACATTCCATTTTGGGGAAAAAATATTCCATAGATATGATCTTCGGAAGGTTGTCAGCCAACACTGTAAACTATGAAAGCATAAGTGGCCTTATGAATATGAAACATGGAGAGATGAGGATATATACAAAAGGGCACATAATTATGATGAGGTTATCTTAAGAAGGGGAGGCAGCTCTACGACTAAAGAAAACTCAAAGGTCGAGCAAGAAAAGGAAGCTAAAGAAGCAGAAACCAAGGCAAAAGATGAAGAAGAAGCTGCAGCTAAAGCAACAACAGAAAAAGAAATATTGGAGAAGGATCATGAATCACTCCGGAAAAAGAACGTTGAAGAAGAAGTTATAGCTAAAGTAGTAGCAGAAAAAGAAAGGTTGGAGAAGGAGCTTGAATCACTTCGTCATAAGAAATCTAAAGAAGAAGCTACAGCTAAAGAAACAACTAAAAAATAAAGGTTGGAGAAGGAGGCTGAAGCACTTCGACATAAGGAAGCAGCAAAAGAAGCAATTGCAATAGCAGAAGCGGAGAAAAAGAGGAAGGGATAAGAGGAACAAGAGGAAAGGAGACTCCGTTCAGAATCCTATAGCTATGGCCTCCTCTAGTGTAGCATTTACAAAGGCCATGCAAAAAAATATCAGAGACTATATCAAATAAATAGGAGAATACAAGGCTCGAAATGCGGCCCTGGAGGAAGAAAATAGATGTTATAAACATGAAAGGAACAATGTCACAGAGCACAAAGCATGTGTTAATGAAGTACACAAATAATTGTGTGATATGGAAAAGCAAGTATATCCTTGTCTACAAGAATTCCAGGACATAGTTGCTTGAATTTTGTCATTATCTGATCAGGTTAAGAAGAAAAACATCGAGCTGACAGGAGTGTGCATCGCCATCGATGATATAAATAAGCGGCCACGAGAACCACCATATGCACCCCCAAGAGTCCCAAGGATGATCAAATATGAACATCAAATGAACTATACAGCTATTGCAAGGGCCCAAAGCACTAGAATTAAGTTGGAGAAAAACATAGAATACTCCATTGGCACATGCAAGCGGCTTTACTTTTTGGCAGATAAATTGATTGAAAAATCCAGGCTGCCCAAAATCGGGGATTTGGGAAATCCAAGGCCAACAGAGAAAGTCTTTGCAGAAATAGAATAGGCCATGAATGTTAGGGAAATCTCCATAAGCATAACTCAAAGAGTTGTAAATGTGTTGAACCTGCACATAATAGATCTAGATAAACAATAATACACACATTTGCAGAGAGAATTGGAAAAAGAAGAAGATTGAGAGAAAGAATTCTCATTAACCGTTTTCCACACTCAAAGAGTGAATAATTTACAAAAGATATAGGCTACATGAGTAACTAATGCACCATAGTAGTGATCTAGAGAGATCTAGACACTCACTGACAGACACTGGAGTGAACTTCCACCTAGTCCTAGTTAATTGATACATGCAATCATCAGTTGACTGAGACACATGTGTGGAAGTGAGAGAGACACATGCAACTCCTGGTGATAAAATCGAGGTTTCCATGCATGAGTGACTTCCACTAGTCTAATTGAGTGTAACTGACTCTGAACTGAATAGGAATGTCCTAGTTTGTAGGGAAATATTCTCTAGAGAGAATATTCTCATCTAAGGAACCGTTCTCAACATTGGACTATAAAACTTAGGAAAATAATTATAGGTGAATGTGTAATATCTCCAACACCCCCCTTGAACACTACTAGGGTGTACATGATGAATGGGTCCCGAAAACCAAGGCCATGTTAGGTACCCATTGTACAATGCATATAAGAATGAGAAAATGAAAAAAAAAA
>JZKD02S1856340.1:35696-53002 GCA_000966675.3 Picea glauca | reverse complement strand
CGTTTCCAAATTGGATATTTTTCAATTGGATATTTTGAAAACTTTGAAAATGTTGAAATTTTGTTTATTTTAAAATGATCATAACTTCACTTCCCGGACTCTGTTTCAGACAATTGTTTTTTTGAAATTGGATATTTTTCAGAGAGGAATTCAAATATCCAATTTTTTTCTACAAATTTGATCATAAAATATCAACATTGAGTATGATGTGCACGACTCCCTTTTTGTCTCCTGAGATGCATTCATTACGCATGAAAAAATGTTTGCATGTGACCCCTAAGATGCATGCCATATATCTTCCACATGAAATTCAGAAAAAAAATATGAAATGGAGTAGACATCATCTTCAATTAATGGAATACAAATTTGTGCAAATACTTTTGTAGAAGACTCTTCATAATAAGATGTTTGATCTTCTGATGGCTTCTCTTCTGGCTCTATCTGTTCAACCTCCTGCATGAAATATTCACAATCTTCTTTATTCCCAAATAGAACCTCCAATCTGGTCCATAATTCATTTGGAGTTGATTCTTGTGATTCTTCATATACTTGATGGAAAAGTTCGGGATAAACAGACGTGAAAATACTTCCTATGGCCATATCTTGTCTATTGAAAAAGTCATTTTTCTCATCGATGGAATCATTCTCTACATTCGTTTCCATAGTTATTTGGTACAAGCCTCTGCATCTAAGATGAAGTAGAATTTTTGGCTTCCATTCCAAATAGTTATGAGGCGTGAGAAGTATTGTCGATTAGTAAAACATAGATTCCATCTTTTCTGTGTTCTTCAATCTTTAGTACCTACAAAATATAACTTTGTGTAGCTTTTTCTTAACAGTCTGTCAGTTTTGATACCATGTAAATGTGTTGAACCTACACATAATAGATCTAACTAAACAATAATACACACATTTGCAGATAGAATTGGAGAAAGAAGAAGAATGAGAGAAAGAATGAAATAATTCTCATTAACTGTTTTCCACACTCAAAGAGTGAATAATTTATAATAGATATAGGCTACATGAGTAACTAATGCACCATATTAGTGATCTAGAGAGATCTAAACACTCACTGACGGACGCTGGAGTGAAATTCCACCTATATAGGCTACATGAGTAACTAATGCACCATATTAGTGATCTAGAGAGATCTAGACACTCACTGACGGACACTGGAGTGAAATGCCACCTATTCATAATTAGTTGATACATGCAATCATCAGTTGACTGAGACACATGTGTGGAAATGAGAGAGACACATGAAACTCTTGGTGATAAAACTGAGGTTTCCATGCATGAGTGACTTCCACTAGTCTAACTGAGTGTAACTAACTCTGAACTGAAGAGGAACGTCCTATTTTGTAGGGAAATATTCTCTAGAGAGAATATTCTCATCTAAGGAACCGATCTCAACATTGGACTATAAAACTTAGGAAAATAATTATAGGTGAGTGCGTAATATCTCCAACAAGAGTAACCCAAGGAAATTTAAAAGAACATATTGTTGAGCCAGCAAGAGAACATCATATGCTAATTTTTTACTTGGCTACTTTGAAAACAGACATGAAGACTGTAATTCAAAAAACAACCGATTATTCAATTACATTAGAAAATTTTCCTTTTAGGAGAATTGAAATGATCTCCTCTTATCATAAGATTTGGACTACCTATCTACAAAATCAAGGCCAGGGAGGAGAATAAATTTTCAATTTTGTAATGTATTGTATAAATTATTTTGCTAATGTATTATTAAGATTATTAGTTATATGCCCAAGAGCACTCGATAAAAAGGGCTCTTACTTTTTGTAATTTTGGAGAACTATGTACTGRAATTTTAATGAAAAGAAGACCTCGGGGCCATTTTTGTTGGGGAAGTGAGTTAGCGTTGTGTGATGTACTCGTTGAACTGTTTCTAATTTGTGTTTTTCCATCTTCACTACTATAAMGTTATATTATCCATATGACAAAATATTMTTTTGTGAGTTTCCATGGCTTTACTTAGACTTAKACCTACTAATTCTACATGGGGTATCATTTTGCATGAAAAAACATTCGTATTGTAGTAGTTGATTATTTTGCCTTGTATTTACTAAGATAAATACATGATTGTTTTTGTAGGCTTTTGTCTTACTGCAGAAGTTGGATAGAAATCACAACTTTGAATAAGATGGCCATAGTATAGGTTTTGATTTTCTCTAAACAATTGATGTTTTGATTATTTATTTATTTACTAGATAGATAACATGGTCTTATTAGTGATGCAGTGTATTACATGAACTAAATATATCACTGCGTAACAATTTGAGGAGGATTCAAATTATGGATTTCTTAAGGAAAACAATGGGTACAACTACTTGTATTGTTTGGCCAGTGAATTCCATTGTCTACGATGTACCAAGTGTTCTACATTTAATAAACATAGAAAAGAAATACATTCTTAAGGACCCATAACATTGTATGTTGGTGCTCCACGTGGCTTTCGGTACAAGCTTAGATCTGAATCCAAATTGGAAATAGATCGTTATCGAAAAAATTACGATATTGAATATCATTATAAGAAGAATAGAAAGGTTGTTGAGACCACTACCATTCAAAAAGAGGTTCAAAACGCGGTATGCTATTTTTTTTAATGAAATTTTATTTTCAGATATTTTCATTAAATTATTCTTTATTGATGTATTCATTTTGTTTTCATGTTATAGGGGGTAAAGTGTGCTCAAGATTTGAGTGCAAATGATTTGGAATGTGTGAGAAGACACGTTTATGAATACGTCGCCCAATCAAAGGAAAACAAATCTGCATTAAAAAAAATGTTCGCAAGAAACTCATTAAGGACAAAAATTGGAGTATTCTACGTAAAATGTTTAATGAGTCACCACCCATAAGAGCTATTCAAATTTGTATTTTTTTTTGTTGAATACAAATTCAATACTACATGGTATTTAATAAAATCACTTTTTTTTTTGCATGTTTTTCTTGCGACAATTTTTTTTTTCTACCTCCTCCGAATGTAAAGAGGATGATACCTTATCTATTGAAGATTCATCTAGTGTACATTTTGTAAGATACCACATGTTTTGTTACATAATTCTACAAACTACTAAATGAAAACCCATTTTATTGACATTTTTTTGACAATGGATGTATTTATTTGAATATATGCAGGGAAATATTGTATCTATTGGTGATCCATCTTCATCAGATATGGAGGAAAGGGTGGATGAAGGTGTTAAATATGGGGAAGGAATGAGTCAAATTCCTATTGTTGGGGAAAATGTTTAAACTCCTTTTAATTCACCAAAGTTTGATACTTCTGTTGACCAAATTTCAAAACCATTATATGACAAGACACCAGACATTGTTGTTGAAGAAAATCAGATATTTGATGGTATTGACACCATTCATTGTTTCGAGCAAATTTCAAAGGATTTGTATAATAAGACACCAAACACCATCGCTGAAATAAACGAGAAATTTCATATTGATGACACTATTCAGTGTTCCTATGGGCAATGCTCTAGGACAATATTTGATATGACACTAGATAGTGTTCCCTTAGGCCCACCAACCTTTGATAGGACTCCCATGGGATCAGATGACCCATTTGATTTTTTAGTGAATTTTCATCCATCTTCTTATAAATGTGGTGAAGATCCAAGAAAATCTATCCTTGATGGGAAAGAAACAACTTTGTTTATTGAAGACGATTATAGTGATGGAGAGGACATAACTATGGTAAGTCATGGAGAGGTAAAAAATGAGGTAAATGAGGGTGATATTAGAGAATCATCTATGTTGGAAAAAACAAATATGCACACAAATACACGCAACGGGGGTCGCAAAAGGACATTTCTTACCCCATATGAAGTAAAGGGTGGGAAATCCAATTATTGTCACCCATCATTCTATTCACAATCTATTGCCCAAACAAAGAGGACACGCACATGCACTATAAATAAAAATATGTGTGAAATATTCTTGTTGATACTTTATAATATCTATCAAGTTTTTCACATTTAAATATATTGTTTTTTGTTGATGGATTATAATATCTATACTATGTTTAAAATGAAGTTATTTTTTTTGTATTCAAGTATGNACCTACTAATTCTACATGGGGTATCATTTTGCATGAAAAAACATTCGTATTGTAGTAGTTGATTATTTTGCCTTGTATTTACTAAGATAAATACATGATTGTTTTTGTAGGCTTTTGTCTTACTGCAGAAGTTGGATAGAAATCACAACTTTGAATAAGATGGCCATAGTATAGGTTTTGATTTTCTCTAAACAATTGATGTTTTGATTATTTATTTATTTACTAGATAGATAACATGGTCTTATTAGTGATGCAGTGTATTACATGAACTAAATATATCACTGCGTAACAATTTGAGGAGGATTCAAATTATGGATTTCTTAAGGAAAACAATGGGTACAACTACTTGTATTGTTTGGCCAGTGAATTCCATTGTCTACGATGTACCAAGTGTTCTACATTTAATAAACATAGAAAAGAAATACATTCTTAAGGACCCATAACATTGTATGTTGGTGCTCCACGTGGCTTTCGGTACAAGCTTAGATCTGAATCCAAATTGGAAATAGATCGTTATCGAAAAAATTACGATATTGAATATCATTATAAGAAGAATAGAAAGGTTGTTGAGACCACTACCATTCAAAAAGAGGTTCAAAACGCGGTATGCTATTTTTTTTAATGAAATTTTATTTTCAGATATTTTCATTAAATTATTCTTTATTGATGTATTCATTTTGTTTTCATGTTATAGGGGGTAAAGTGTGCTCAAGATTTGAGTGCAAATGATTTGGAATGTGTGAGAAGACACGTTTATGAATACGTCGCCCAATCAAAGGAAAACAAATCTGCATTAAAAAAAATGTTCGCAAGAAACTCATTAAGGACAAAAATTGGAGTATTCTACGTAAAATGTTTAATGAGTCACCACCCATAAGAGCTATTCAAATTTGTATTTTTTTTTGTTGAATACAAATTCAATACTACATGGTATTTAATAAAATCACTTTTTTTTTTGCATGTTTTTCTTGCGACAATTTTTTTTTTCTACCTCCTCCGAATGTAAAGAGGATGATACCTTATCTATTGAAGATTCATCTAGTGTACATTTTGTAAGATACCACATGTTTTGTTACATAATTCTACAAACTACTAAATGAAAACCCATTTTATTGACATTTTTTTGACAATGGATGTATTTATTTGAATATATGCAGGGAAATATTGTATCTATTGGTGATCCATCTTCATCAGATATGGAGGAAAGGGTGGATGAAGGTGTTAAATATGGGGAAGGAATGAGTCAAATTCCTATTGTTGGGGAAAAGGTTTAAACTCCTTTTAATTCACCAAAGTTTGATACTTCTGTTGACCAAATTTCAAAACCATTATATGACAAGACACCAGACATTGTTGTTGAAGAAAATCAGATATTTGATGGTATTGACACCATTCATTGTTTCGAGCAAATTTCAAAGGATTTGTATAATAAGACACCAAACACCATCGCTGAAATAAACGAGAAATTTCATATTGATGACACTATTCAGTGTTCCTATGGGCAATGCTCTAGGACAATATTTGATATGACACTAGATAGTGTTCCCTTAGGCCCACCAACCTTTGATAGGACTCCCATGGGATCAGATGACCCATTTGATTTTTTAGTGAATTTTCATCCATCTTCTTATAAATGTGGTGAAGATCCAAGAAAATCTATCCTTGATGGGAAAGAAACAACTTTGTTTATTGAAGACGATTATAGTGATGGAGAGGACATAACTATGGTAAGTCATGGAGAGGTAAAAAATGAGGTAAATGAGGGTGATATTAGAGAATCATCTATGTTGGAAAAAACAAATATGCACACAAATACACGCAACGGGGGTCGCAAAAGGACATTTCTTACCCCATATGAAGTAAAGGGTGGGAAATCCAATTATTGTCACCCATCATTCTATTCACAATCTATTGCCCAAACAAAGAGGACACGCACATGCACTATAAATAAAAATATGTGTGAAATATTCTTGTTGATACTTTATAATATCTATCAAGTTTTTCACATTTAAATATATTGTTTTTTGTTGATGGATTATAATATCTATACTATGTTTAAAATGAAGTTATTTTTTTTGTATTCAAGTATGTTTTATGTTTATTTGACAGGTAACACTTGCAACAACCACACTCATATCCTCATCTGTTATTTTAGGGGATACCTACAGAGAATGTTTATGGAGGATGTTCCATCCTTCAGATTTGGAGTACTTTCTTGGATTTTCCTGGGAGTCGCTAACACTGATAGTCTTCTCTATCATGATGGTTTTACATAGTGTACAAAATAGTACCCTAAGAACTTTAGATATGATACTCCATTAAGTAGAGAGCATAAGAACAAAATAGGGGGAAAGATGCATATACAAGGCAAGGTTTAGTACGGTGATGAAATTTTTGAGTTTTTGGATAAGGAAGTTGATATCTACTTCTGTGTATTGAAGGGCATGATGCCTGGATTTCAATATACCTTAAAAAGAGTTGCATAAGAGAGACGATAAAGTTGGGATGAGAGATTTTCACTKCTTAAGAAGAATAAGTAGTGGCATGTAGAAGTTTATTARTCATTTTGTAGAGCTTAACTTCATCCTCCTGGGGAAATCTCCATTAATCCTTGACYGAATTGATAGTTATTGTTTTGTGTCTTTTTGAGAATATCAATCTAATATTCTATATGCATGGCTCAACTATATTTGCTTTGGCATCACTATGTGGAAATTCTGAAAATTATTTGTATATATTAAAKTTTTGGCCATATAATTGTAGAGGGCATATTTTTTGCATTCCTTGCTAATGTTCTATATGCATGGCTCAACTATATTTTCTTTGGCATCATTATGTGGAACTTGTGAAAAATATTTGTTGATATTAAAGTTTTGGCCTTATATTTGTAGAGGGCACATTTTTTTCATTCCTTGCTAATGGCCTTAAGGTGTTTTTTGCATTCCTCGCTAATGTTCAAACCATTGCACCCAACTAACCAGAAAAATGATTTTGGGTCCACTACAAAAATTTGGAATTCTCATAGGCCCGATCTAACCATTTCTCACCATGTTTATTACCTCTTAATCTGACATGGATTTAAAACTTGACATGCTTTACAATACTAAGAGAAGAATCAAGAAATTGTTTCTTCAAGTATCAATTATGATTTCATAGGGTGCCTTTGAAGATGCCCTATGTCAAAACTACTTCAACCCTAACTGTAGCAAGCCTTTTCTCCTGCTAGAAAATTGTGTTGCATAATAGAAGTCAATTGTGTAGCACATGCATAACTAGAATTGTTTGTGCATAACATATTTTAATTGTATCTTCCAGGTTCTTTGCATCGAATTGCTCTACCACATATTCACTAGATACCCTGTTTCCTAGCTCAGATTCTTGATAAAAAAATATCATCTGTTTCTAGGTGCTTTGCCACCTTTTCTTGAGATAGCATACATTATCACTCCACCTTGATCAAAGAATAACATCCAAAAATAGAGAACGATTCTTAGGCACTCCCATAGTTTGTCACTACTGGTTGTTCTTTCGAGTCCCATTGACCTCTTTTTTTGGTCAATCGTGAACATTAATATAATTTTCATATCCATCTTATTTAGGTCTGAAATAAAAAATGCATCTCATATATTATTCAGGTAATGTGTACTTCATTATAGGGGAAAAATAGTATTGAACTACGGAACATGAGAAACACTCATCTTTAATGCTAAAACTTTATACTGCAATGATGACTAAAAGGTATAAAAATTGCATCTGCACATAAAAATAAATACAAGATATAGTGGAGAGAATAATACATGTCATATATTACTCATAATGTTTCATGATGCAACTATACATCACAGGGGTAGCCCGAGGTAGGCTACATGTGCACACCTATATGTGTTGCACTCTTTTACCTATATTATCATACATTACATCAGTTATAATACATTAAGGTTGTTACGGTGGTCTACTGTCTAACCACCTAACTAACCTTGGCATTAATTGTTAACATAATCTTTAATGTCATGTTATATTACTATCATTTTATTACAAACATATCCATTTATCACATAATATATTAATGTTAACATTGTCACTGGAGCTTGCTTTTTTCTCCTCCAATAGAAGGGAGGTAGTTATCTGGATATGTTTGGTGTTTCTTTAGTTATCAATATCCTAGCCTTTAGTTCTCAAGATAGCAACCTCTATGGGGGTTGGCTCCAGGATCATTTTACTGTATTGGTAATGGAAACATGGTATCAATAAGAGTATGTTGAGAATGTGTGTAGATTTATATCAAGTGAAGGTTGACTCTGATGGGGGGAGTCATGGTCTCTACACCTGTCCTTGTCATCCATGTCAGACACTTCTTGATGTCATCTCCTGTAGATCAGTCTTTGTTTCAACATTGATTGTTTCCTTCTTTTACTATATAATTTTGCACCTTTTTGGGTACTCATACTTCTTAAGCTTTGTTAGTCTTATTATTTATTAGCTATATGTTTAGATGATATTTAGGAGCTTAGATTCTATGATTTTAGCATCATTCTGGGAGTTTCTTTTGCACTCTCACATTGTAATTTATGATACTAGATGTATGTTATAGTCCCATTGACCTACTTTATTGGTCATTTGTTGGACATTAATAAAATTATCTTAGCATATCTTATCTGAGAGTTTTATCCAGTTATGTAACTTTGTCCATGTATCTCCTAATGTATATTGTGTTTGGTTGTTGATGTATATTGGGTAAATGAAGTTAATCTGCTTGGTATTTAATTGTGCTTTTCTATAGCTTGTTCACTTCAGGGATCACTCTCTGCTTCCACAATTGACAGGGTATGCTCCACAAAAACAAATTGTATTCTTGGTTTGGAATGAGCTGACATGTGAAACTCTACCCAGTTTCATTGTGGCAGATCACATGTGCATCACGATGCAGTTGCCCTACCTTCATATATGAAACATAATACTCCYGCATACAAATATGAAATTTATTACAAACATTATGTGTGTCTAGATCAATCGCAATGAGCAATATCTCTAAGCGCARTTACTAAACTAGTTGTGAGRCATAGGCTTCTGTAAATGAAGCTCCTAAGGAAAAACACTCACTGATTAATTATAAAGTGGTATTTGTAAGACTGGTAGTCTCACCATACAATTTTTCCCTTTAGTGTTATGATGGYTGGGTTGAGGAATGTTAATTGTATTTTGTCTTGGATTATTGGGATCATCTTTTTGGAAATACGCTTTCTTGGAAATGATTGTCTTTAGGAAATGTTTGATCAATGTTGCCTGGTTGCCTTTAATCTTGGAAGGATAATGGTCCTATGGAGGTTAGATGTTTCTTTAAATGTATGTCAGTTTTATTGAATTCACATAAATATCTCATTGTCTTAGACCATTTTAGGGATTCAAACTGGATTTTAGAAATGATGTGTGGCCTTGTTAAGTCTGTTCCACTGATTATTTGAATTTCTTGATCATCTCCATGGAAAATTTAAGGATCGATACTTTTGAAAGTGTAGAAACAGTAAACCTTGGCGAATCTTACTAATTCATAAAATTCCAACTATAAAATGTTTGGCGATATTTTTTTAAAAATATTCAAATTTCTTAGGGTTTTATAAGGTTTATAGAAAATTTTAGTGATTTTTCAAGTAAAATAATGTTATCCTATATAATTCGGGTGAATTAGTTTTGGAAAAAAAATGGAAATTGGTGAACCAGTAATTAAAAAAATGGAGACTTGGTCAAATGGTGAAATTTATCCACTAAAATTTTCCCTGATCATCTCTTTTTATTCTGTTGTTCCTAGTCTATTTTTGTAGACTAAATGACTAGGAATTTACTATAATTTTGCTCCTGAAATTGCTGAGAATAATTGTTACTAGATCTGGTGGTGTGAGGTAACTGAAGAAAAAAATCCAAGTGATAGTATTTAGGCATGGTAGGTCCTAATATCCAATCTGAAGCATTAATGTACAAACAAATTCACAGGATATTACAACTTCTAAAGAGATGCTTTAATTTGTGAAATGAGATGCAGAAATTTCATTTTGAAAAAAAAAAACCAGCAAAATGAGCTAGATGCTCTTTAACATAGTGTCTTCTACATTAATTATGTTGGAAGCTCACTTTGTCATCTTCTTGAGATTTCTTATTACCATTCAATGTTGTAACAAATTCTTGCTTCTGCAATCCATGTTCCAATCATATATTAAGATTTATCAACGTAAATTGATTTGTGTACTTTCAATAACTAATTTGAGGACTGCCAAGGGTCAAATACGGTAGAGATATTTGTGAAATATTGAAAAATTTTATGGGATGAAAAGAAAGATGGTTGTATTCTCCATATGATAACTGCAATTTTTTATAGTTAATATTATTAAAATGGGAGAGAAATTATCTATTTCTCTAGTAGAATAAATTCTCAATGAAATAGATACATGTTTAAGAAGCAGTTATGTGACTTGGTTTAGATTGAATCCTTGGTCTCTGAGGTGTACATACTTTATTTATGTACAGATCCTGATTAGGAGTCTCCAAAGGCGTGGTATGGATGTTACTTGCACACTAGAAACTAAGCCTGGATTGGTTTGTGAGGTACATTTGACAACAATATAGCTAGAAGTGGACTTAATATTTTGCAAATAATTTTAAATGGAAGAATGAGTTGATTTTATGATGATACTTTCTGGTTATTTGACATTGTTTGTTGGATTCAAATCATAGTTAATTGAATATCTTGGTTTTGTTGAAATTTTATGTGGAGTTTGGGCTTCCTATTATTATATGTATATAATATGAAGGGGAGTTCATATTAGAAGTTGAACTCTCATTTCAAATATCTTGAAAGGTTTTATTTATATTGTTAACAAGGAAAGTTTTATATTGCTTGTTCTTGAGTTGAATAGATCACTTTTTATGAGAGGACAGTGGAAAATAAAACCTTATTTTTTTCTCTCCATGCACAATTTATTGATCATCGTTATTGTCTTTATTCGTTGCAGGCTAAGGTGGTTCCAGACATCATTTCTGAATCTCGTGCATGGGCTATTTTTTTGTTCATTGAAACCTAGTAATACTCTTTCCTTTCTTCATAAGATGAGTTGTTGTGTATTAAGGCATGTCTGAAGCTCTTCCAGCACTATTGTTGGAGTAAAAGGCTTTCTTTTTCTTTAACTTGGACAACATATAATCTGGGGTTGTATCCCCACTAGGGATTGAAACTGGGTTATTAACATTACAATGCCCCATCTCAACCATTAGATCACATCCTGATAGATTAAATAGGGCATTCTTAAACCTCACTACATTTGTATTCTCAAAAGGTTGTAACAAATTCCTAGAATAATAGTATCTGTAAATAAGGACTAACAGACTACAATCATCTTATTTTTGTAGGTTGACATTCATCATTGCAGAGGCTTGCTTTGTTTGTGGAGCAACAAGAAATGCCTACCATACAAAATATAAGGGTTTTTACCAAGGAACCAATATCTCTTATGAAACGTTGTGAAAGGGTGTCTTTGCAACATGAGCATCATTTACTGTGTTCAACTTGATTCTGAGTGAGTTGTACTATGTGATTTTCTCTAGGTCCAAGGAAGGGGGTTTGACACCATATGGTAGAGAATCTGCTATTGGGATGATTAGATTTCCCTGAGTAGACTTTAGTGGAGTGAGAGCCATCATTTTATTTCTTATGATGTATACATTTATATGGTTCTTGTTATCAGAGAATTGTTTCTCAATACAAAGGATTGTTTCAAGGTAGCTCTAGAAATTGGAAAGACTAGGAATATGCAGCAAAGGGTGTTCATTAGAAGTTAATAAGAAAAAAGTGTGTTCCTTGTTGTATTTTTCCATAGAATTTATATTTCTTACCATATGGTATATAATCTGCAATTGGGATGGCCAACTTTCCTTGAGCAGACTTTCCTAGAGTGAGAAAGGCATCATTGCATTCATTGTGTTGTATACATTTATGTGGTTCTTGTTAGGAGAAAACTGCTTCTCGGTACAAAGGGTTGTTTGAATGTATCTCTAGGAATTGGAAAGGACTAGAAATATGCAGCAGAGGGTGTCTATTAGAAATATAATAAGAAAACGATGTATTCTCTGTCGTATTTTTCCATGGAATTTATATATCTTTACAATTTGAGTTGAATGCAGTAGATATTTTCAGTTTTAAACCTTCATTATTGTTTTATTTTTACCTTATCAATTTCTATTGAAAGTGTAGCGTGCTTTAAAATGGTGTTGTGAGATTTGGAAACAAATAAGTTGTAATACAAAAAAAGAATTGGTTCTTCTCATTTTTCAGTCTCTGCTTTGTGAAAGATAGACATTTGTGTAAAGTAATATGTATTTATCACTGGGAATTAGTAGGTTCCATTACAATAGTATTCAATAGGTAATTATGTGCTTTCACAACATTATTCAATGCATCTAATGATAATAGATGCACAGGCACAAGCATCGATCTGTAACCAACTTTGGAAACTCATTTATCGTCATCTGCACAAAACATCTAAAAATAGAAGGAAAATTGTTGTAAGAAAGATGAATCTAATTTTATATTAGATTTCAAGAAAGAATATCTCTAAACAGATTAAAAATGGATGAATCTAATTTTATTATATTTCAAGAATGCCACTTGGGTCTGAGGTTGGAAAGAATGATCATTATTGTCCTCACCCAGGTTTAAATCTTGTTAGTGACATGTTGAGTTCTTAATGAGTATATTGTTGCAATGGCCTTGAATCCTATGTTAACAGAGCCATACCATCCTTGTGGGTGCCTGGTTGTTGATGTGACAATGAATTGAAAAATGTTTAACACACTTTTTAGAAATAATCATGAAGAACAATAATAAACATGTATATTTGAATTCGTGAGTAGAAAGATGTTCAATTCAAAATCCTTTCTTGATATTCCCCTTTATTCCATATTATTTACCCTTTTAAAATGGAGAAAATAACTCCAAGAAGAGGTAAGTTCAATTTGATTAAAATGTCTTGGATTGACAGTAGTGGTAGCAGAACAATAATCAACCATCATATAGTGGAAAACAAAAAAACCAACAAAGGAAATAATAGTTGATGCAATAATGAATGAATGAGAGAATTTATCTCAACCCTTTTTAATCACTTGCCTGTAAATAGTAAAAAAAACACAGAGATAATCTTTCCACAATTGCATTACATTTTGCTCTCTACAACAATACAAGGTTTTAATAATTGACAATAACAAAGGTCAAACTTCTTTAATAGCAAATGACCAACCATCAAAGAAAAAATTCTTTATTGAGGTCTAGCAAAGTTCTATATCAATGATGAATCACTAATCAAAGGTGTAGCACACTCAACATGCTAAATAGTATGCATGAGCATATAAAATGAACTAAAATGTAGAGATAGAACATTATTCTTTCTAGTAAGCATCTTCGGCATAATCCAAGCCTCAACACATCCCAGATGACATATGACCCACCTCAACACATCCCATATGACATTCAACCATTTAGAAACTTATTGAATGCAACTCCTACAAAATTGAAGAGGGAAAAAAAGATGAAATCTTACAGTCACTATATTCGTAGTTACTAAAATAACCAAGTTGTTACTTAAAATAAATACTTCTTAAATTCAAAGAAATTATAAAGATTTCATGGATTTGTAAAGACTTTCCTAGCATTGTAAAGGCTCTTTTGGGGTGTGTTTCTGTGGGGTTCTGTGTTGGGAGGTGCAAGAAAGTCCTTACAAGTGAAGGCACATTTTTTCTCTTATCAGGGGAATGCTAGCAATGGCTTCATTCTTAGGCACTCTTGTGTATGATAATTAAAAATTAAAAATTGCATTGTTAGTGGAGGAAGCAATAAGAACTCCTTTGGAGGGGATAAGAGGCAACACAAATGACATTCATTGATTTGGGAATTGAAAGAAGGGAACATGGAGATGAGATTAGTATGCATAAGAATGTAGTTTAAGACCCTAATATTAGTAGAGAGAGTTTGGTCGGCATGGCCCTAATTGAAACCCTTTTGCTGAGAACATTAATAGAAGGGGAAATTGTGAGAACTGAGGCAACCAAGAGAAGCAAGAAGGTAATGGCATCAATCAAAGGTTACTTGAGCAGGCTTCCATTCCTAATTCTGATGGATTGAACAAAGATATTAAAGTGAGGGTTGTGGGATAGGTAAATTGCACTTTTTTTATTAAATTGTATGAAGAATTATCAAAAAAAATTATTTGGCACCTTAAACATTGATCACATAGTGTTTTATTGGTGGAAAATATTTAAACATGAGTGGTATGCATATGATGAATTGGAAATAACCACTTGGGACCAATTTGTGACTATTTTTCTATAACTTTGATTCTTATACCCAGGAAGGTCACTGCTTAGACCTTAAAAAAATGAAGCAATAAGACACCGAGATGTACTATTCTAGAGAGGTATGCATGTTATCACTTTAAATTTTCCTTTGAAAGGAGTCATTATGTGATCAATTACAAAAATTACTTATGCCACCAATACTCTTTCCCTTCTGGACTAGTGTGTTCTAGTCCAAGAGGGGTCTCCCTTCTCCCTAAAATCAACAAATTAAGAACTTCAAATATGCAACAAAAGCTTGCTAGTATTCAATCAAAGTCTGCAAATATGCAATGAAAACACTCCAAAAACACATCTAAAGAACATTGAAATCTGTAGCATGCTTCGAAAATATGCAGTCTTTGACTTTGAAACAGTGAACAATCTTCTTGAATTTTCAAGGGATACTTGCAGCTCTACAAGTTTTAACCTCTAAAATAGTGGTTTAATTCATCAAAATAACAAATAGAGTCTTACGGAAACACTAATTTAAATGACAGGTGCCATAGTTTTTACTTTGTAGGGAATGGAGTATGAAAGGAAATAATACTAGAAAGGCAAGAAGATCTTACTATCAAACTATCTTTTGAATTAGAATATTAAAGAGAAGAGCTATCACAAGATAAAATTCTTACACCACCAAGA
The DNA here is from genome assembly GCA_000966675.3 of Picea glauca. Classification (NCBI taxonomy): domain Eukaryota; kingdom Viridiplantae; phylum Streptophyta; class Pinopsida; order Pinales; family Pinaceae; genus Picea; species Picea glauca. The sequence continues at coordinate 37,887 of JZKD02S1856340.1, read as the reverse complement.
TACTTGAATATGCCTCTACCAAAGAGGTTTATTCTTTTTGTATTAATCAGATGAGTAGAAAGTATATAAGTCTGATAAACTCAGATTGGCATCACATTCTCAGACATCCAAAAGAATCCAATGACCAATCCCTGGAACTCCTATCTCCTCACACCACTTGAATATGAACTCAATGAAAAATATGATGAACTAAACAAGTTGATAGAAAGTTGAAGAATCTAACACTCAAGTGGAAGAATGGGGGAAAGGAAATAAAGAAAATTTAAAACTCAAGACACTGATGATATGCTCTATAATATCCCTCAATAGATCCCCAGTTGTAATTATGAATTGTAAACATATTGGATAGGATGGTGAGCCAAGTTATAATAAGTTAGGAGGCTTATACGGTGATTAGGATAGAGAGCCTAGGATGCTAAGGCCAAGAGCCTGTTTTGTATATGTAATTATGCAAAATCATTAATAAAAATATACACATCACTGTGTGAAGACCGACCATGAATAAAGAGTGATGGGGGACTAAGCTTCCAAAGAATGGGTAAGGGAGAGGGGGATGAGAGGTAGGAAGAGGGGATAATATTGAGGGCTTAATTCTTTAAGAATAATATTTTATTATTATTCCAAAACCATGTGAAATTTATGTTATATCCTAAGTCCTAGGAAGGACATGTGACTCCCAAGGAGGAGGAGTGTGCTTCATGGGAGACATGTGTCGGCCTAGGCACATGCAATTTAACCTAGGAAATGAACCGTGTTGGGGGTTCAACCTCACATTATCCATCTTCCGTCTGAACTGGAAGGCGTTCCCGGTCGACCTCTGTTGGGTGTTTTATGTTGGATCCTTTACCTGAACCGTGGGAGTCTCTGTGTGGAATCTCTGTACACCTTATGCATCTCTGAAACTAGAGCCATGATTCTATCCTTTATTGCTAGTTGGGAAAACTCAAATGTCCCATAATTGCTAAGACTTGCTATGCCTTAGCACCTGACTGTCACTGTTTTGGGGAGAGCCCATACCAGTTTGTCCAGTTAGTGGTTGTGGCCACACAGCTGTAGACTGTGTGTGGCTTGTTGGTCATGGTATGCTCGTGTTGAATCTTGCGATTTCCCCGACCGTTTTGAAAACCAAGTTGAGGAAAGTAGGTTTCCAGGTCTTGTTGACGGGCGAAACTGACCATCCGTCAACTAGGAGAGTGGAATCGGTCCGGGGTTGTCTAAATAACCCAAGCCGTTTGGAATGGACCACCCTGACGAGTTTAATGCCTCTGTTGGCCGCTCTAAGGTCTTGTAGGAAAACCAAAGAGAGAAATGATCTGAGCTAAGAAATCTAAAGGAAACTAGAAACTAATAAAACAAATAAAAAGAACTAAACTAATAAAGGAAACTAGAAACTAATAAAGAAAACTAAACTAACTACACTAATCTAACTATAAATTACTAACTACTCATATATACAAGATACTAACTATGATTATAATAACTCAAATCAACTACCTAATTATCAGTTATGATATTCCTTATTCACAAATGTAATATATGGACAAACTATAGATTTAATTAAAACTTGCAAAACTCATGTGTTCGCTGCCCGGAGACAGCCAAGGATCTCTTTTTTATCTTTTATGTTTTATGAAAAGGAAGCACAAACTACTGAAATTAAACAATCTAATCTATATTACTGAAATTAAACAATGTAATATAAATCTGACTAAACTATCATTTATATTAAACTACTTAACATAAACAATAAACATCTAACTAATTGACCTGGAAACGCTCTAAGTCTGCCCTGTGTAGGATGAATTCTTAAGCTGGTTGGAGGAAGAAATTCACACCATTTAGTCCTTAAGCTTCTCGAAAACGATCAGCTATGTTGCTTCTTGAAGTGTTATTATAGGACAAACAAGAAATAAAAGAAATCATAACAGTCTTCTAATTACGAATGCCTGCAATAAGGGAAACCTATTATGCAGCAAACTCATATATGTAACAATTCAATCTATGAAGAAGACAAAGCTATCATTCACAAAATGAATCAACAGTTATGTCTTTTATCTCTTTTGGAAGCAACAAGATATGTATAAAAATAAGAAATTATATCACTTGAATTTGATTTAGATAGCAAAGTAATACTAAACCATAAACAAAATGATATACAAAACTTGGAACAAAGTGTCGATATATTGAAAAG
>JZKD02S1856340.1:0-21450 GCA_000966675.3 Picea glauca | reverse complement strand
AAATTGCAATTGTCGCAAAAATGAAACAAATGTCTAGAAGCACAATGCGACGATGATTTGTCATTAACGAGACAAGGGGTGTAGGCAGCGTTTTTTTTAAGCGCAATAAAAAAATTAATTGGTTGCCAACAGGTCTATAAGCGATTCTTTCTAGGTGAGAGAGTCTGCTGGAAAGTTGTTCCTCCCAGAGAGAGTCCAACACCAGCTACGAAGTTTTGAGAGTTCCTGATCTGACCTATTTCCGAGACCCAGAGAGGGAGGTGAAGCACCGATGGACTGTTATTGTGAAGGTGTATACTCTCGGGTGGAGCAGGCATGTGGGGAATGAGATTCCATGAGTAGTCAACGTAAGAAGGCTCCTGGAGAGAATCCTTCTGGTTTCTCTGTGCAGTTTTACCTGTAACCTTAGCCTAGTATAGGATTCCCTTGCCTTGGGTGGATCTTAGTCCTAAGTCGGGGGTGACCCACTATTGAGCGTGATGAGCAGTGTGGTCTAAGGCTGGGAGGTTCGTGGAAGGTCTACATGTAATTGTTGGTGTTACCATCATTCCAAAAGATAAGTATCAACTTGTGCTTAATTATATGTTATGCATGTCGGTGATGCTTATATGTTATAATGTATTATGTGGCGCATATGAATTATTGTTAATGTCCTTGATGATGAATGTTAGCAGTAATTATGTACTTACACTGTGTTAAGTCATTTATCTTCATTTAAATGCATATTATATAAGTGTTATTATGCAGTAGCATTACTCCTGGCGTGGGTTGACAGCCCGGGGGATGTTATAGTTTGGTATATTAGATTTAAAGGGCTATGTTAAGGTTGTGTTGGTAGCATTGCCCAGCCTTTGGAGGGTCAGGGATGTTACAAATTGGTATCAGAGCATGGTTAGAACACTGATCCTGGATGGGCCATGTTATTAGAAGTTGAAGAAAAATTTTCGGAAAGAATTGTTGTCGAAGTAGACAAAAATTCGAGTTCAGAGCCAAGGTTTTAATGTCGAACCTGGATGGGTGGGATAAGTGGTCTTTGGACCTGAAGTTTCAGGTGGAAATTATTTCTGGAGGAACTAATTTTGGACCTTAGAAATGTTCAGGAGGAGTAGCGATATCATAAAACCACGACAGAAGAAGTGTCAGACTGTAGAGTAATGTGTGAAATTGTGAAGTAACAATTAAGTTTCAATTGTTTCTCTCATGTGATTTGCAAGTGAAAGGAGTGCACATTGTCCGCAAGAAGTGTGTTGACAGAGGTGAATTAACCTCAGAGAATCTCAAGAGAGATATCATTGAACTTTCATCAGCAGAAGTACAAGGAGTGCACAGGAAGAACTGTGTGTTGAGTTCGGAGAGAGATAGAGTCACTAAGAACTCTATAGGGATTTGCCAGGTGGGCATTGAGAGAGTGAAAGTATGCATAGAGAGAAATATTTGTCAAGATCAGGGAGAAGAGTATCAGAGGAAGATACTCATAGAGATATTGAACACTCTGTAGAAAATCCTCAGCAAGGTGTGCTTTGAGAAGAAGGTTTCCAGGGGGGGCATGAAGTTTTCCTTTGAAAGGAAACAGAAGGGTCGAGACCCTTAGGAGACTGAGTAACTCGAAAATATCAGAAGAGATAATGCAAGTAGTGTGTGGGAGAAAGACTCATTCTAAGTCCTAAATCTTAGAATAGATAACGCTTACATGAGAGAAGATGAGACATGATAGATGAACTCGAAGGAGAAGCAAAGGTCGAAGCCTTTGAATACTTAGAAAAATATTATAAGTTCGAAGAGATCTAAACTGTTGGAGGTAGATATCGATTGTCCATTTAGAAGCATTGTCAATATCGTGAGATCGACAGTCACCTCGCATTGTAGGGATAGAAGGTGCTCAAGCTTTACGAAGTCTAGGGCGGGCTGCAATCCAAACCATGGTTTTGGAGAAAGGACGCATGTAGGCTCAATGTGAATTGCGGGATGAAAAGTAGTTTGGTCTCAAACCAACTTTGAACATTCCCACAATCATGTTTTTGCGTGAGTTCACCACCCAAGGTCACATCTAGGGAGGAGCCTGGAACTTTAGATCAGCGTCCAGTAGAACAAAGGAAGCGCAAGGAGAGGAACAGATCCCATCCGTTGGGTCTTAGCGCGAAGGATCAACAACCATTGGATCTGGAGGTAAGTGCACGAGACTTAACCCTTGTGTGTGCAGGAGAGTGGACTTTTCAAAGTACCAAAGTCCCGAAGTGATTTGGGACCATCCATCGTCAAGGTTGATAGGTGGTGAAATATCCATAACTCCGGAGCGAACGACTTCAGAAGTTTGTGTTTGGGGAAGATACGATTAGCCGAAGCAGTTTGGAGTTGTTGATCTAGGTTGGACAGATGTCACCAGATCATGAACTTAGGAGAATTGTACTCCATGGTTTTTGTGAAGTTGTGTTTCAGAATTTTTCGAAGGCCAAATCCCTAAATGTCTAAGGGTCATTGATCTGAAGGAAGGAATGTGGATCGTTGATCTGCGAGGAGACATGTGGAATATGGAGACTCACATCGTTGGACAACCATTGATATGAAATTGGACGTGTGGCGCTATATATGGAACTCAGGGTACAGAGCACTCCGGAGGAAAGCAGAGGGTGAAAGCGTCGAAGCCTCAAAGGAGATATCGATCGTTGATCGAGGATGAGGTCGAAGGACCCTTGATCTGGTCTTGGTCGGAAAGACCCGAAGTCCCAAAGTAATCGAGGACCGTTGATCTCAAATAAACAAGGACAATTGATCTTTGCAGCAGTATCTCCCGAAGTCCCAAAGCTCTGAAGGCTCGCAACTCAGATTCTTGAGGTTCCATAGTGAGTATCAGTCGTTGGATGCTGGGTAGATGTGAACTATTGATCCACTCTACTTCGCGAGTTCGATAATCCATAACTCCAAGATATTGTTGTGTTGTGTTTGAAATTTCCTAAAGATGAAGGCTTGAGTAAGCACCTATTGATTTATCACTTGGTCATAGTTGTTGTCCTATGTGAATTAAGGGCCCAAGGAAAATGGGGTTGGTGCCTGAAAACTATGTTAGAGAAGGAAAAAGGGGTTAGGAAGGAATCCTGTGGGTTTTGTTTGGTTCAGGCCTGCATTAGGGTAGTACTGAAGACCTGGGAACCTTATGATAGGGTCCAACAAAGATATAAGAGCCATTAGCTCATAGAATAAGGATAGGGAAAATTTGTTTATTCTACATCTGATATTTTTTTTTCAGAAGTCGTTGGATTAGATGTTGGGTTCGATAAGTAGCATGGAAACCCAAAATGGGATTCTTGTTTGAGGAAGACAGTCAAGGTGACAATCCTTGCACATCAAATGTGAATGCTAGGTGGAGAAAGCCATCTGCAATACATGATAATGCATGAACCATAAGTTTGTATGGAGACGCAAAGAATGGGAATAAGGAAGGAAGGTTTTAGGGAATTATAATCCGTTCATGTAGAAGCTGAATCAGAGGAATCCAAATAATAATGGAATGCTGAAAATTAATAATCAGCATAATATGTGATGGCAAGTATGCAAAGTAGACAAGGAAAAAAAAAAAAAACTCCTTGATGAAGTCAAGTCCATGAACATTCTAAGTAATGGAAGAAGAAATCATGAGATAGATGTCCAACTAGCAAAAGAGAAGTAGAGAGTACAAGAAAACATCAAGTACTAAAGTATTTTGTCGAGAAAGGGTTGAAGAAGTTCAGTGTTGAAGAATAATGGGATGTTGAAGAATCCAAAGTCTATAAAACATCTTAGTGTGGAATTTGATTAATCCAAGTACGATATTGGGTTAGTTGGACCCAGGAAATTAACGAAAGATGAAGGTTAATATCAGCTTAGTTTGGGACTATAAATGCAAAGGCAGCGAAGAGGGATTTGACTAGAAAGTGCTCAGGACAAAAATAGTCATGTACAGTGACTACAATGATAGCACCAGAAGATCCATGAACCCGAGAAGAATTGAATACTTCTGGGATCAGCAAGAAAACGTTTTATAGGGAGAAAGAAGTTGTTTCAATTTTGTGGCAGCAAGTATGTAATGGCTCGTTGGGTCAGCCAAAGGAAATAATTCTTTCATGTTGCGAGTGTTGTTGGTGATGTTGTTGCATAAGGAAGGAAGCAACAAAGAGTTGAAGTGTTGGTTATAAGTTTGATAAAAGAAGCATGAAAGCTTCTACTTCTATCAGATATTCAGGTATTATAATTTTTTTTTATTAATGGAAGTCATGAAGGTGTGAGTTTTTTTCACTCTTTTTGCATAATTGTTGAAAGGAAATTTTGGTAAGAATTTCCTCAACCAGAGTTATTTTATTAAATCACATGATTATATTATTTAATGCATACCACTGGATGTGGTAAAGGCTAGAGGCCTATATTAATTCAAATCTTTTTAGCTTTTGAATGCACACACTGACATAGTAGAATGTCATGTTAATTTGGTTATGGGGTAATAAACAAAAAATTAAAGACAAAAAATGGTTATAGGAATAAATGCCAGTAAGCTAGTCATGTATGAGACCAGGACCTGGTTGGATATGGCAAGGTAAGGATATGGAAAGGTTATGAGCCACACAGGTACTAAAAGCTTCCTACTTTTAAATAAAATTTGGACTGCAACCTTTTTGCTAACACTAATGAATACCACATAATTATATTCTTGGTGTAGTGTTTGGGTCGAAAAGGAAGACATCCAATTAATTGGGAAGACAATAGGAAGTGTGTGGAGAATGTGTCAACACATTGGCCAAAATTCCAACTTATGGATGGTGAGATACATGACTGAGGTAAAGAGCATTGTGTAATTCAATGCAAGGTGCACTAAATAAGAATGCATTGAGAATTGTACTCATCCATAGTAAGTGATAGAATTGTATACCAAATGCAATGGTTGAATATGTTTTGTAAGTACATGCATATATATTATTGCATGGAAATAATTATACTAATGGATGAAATGTTGCTAACTCATGAAGTTGAGAACATTTCAGGAACTGTTAAACATTGCAACAGGAAAGTTGCAAGCCAGGTAGTCACAGGAATAGAGAATACATAAAATTTTATGTTCGGAAAATTGAAATAATAAACTTATTGTTGTTAATTATGAACATGCATATGCATAGAATGATGAGTCATTCTATTTGGTCAAGTTGTTTGGTAATTTTGATTGAATTGATAGGTGCAGACGATTCTAAGATCATTGCATAAGATGTTGTACATGTTGAATTATGATGTACATAAAATACTAACAATTTGTTAGCAATATGCAAGATGAAGTCTTGCAGGAAAATGGTATGCAGTTTGGTGCCTATGGAAAATCAAAAGGATGGCTACATTCATAATATGGCAACAACCAATATGAATCATGAAATAGAAATTCATGTTTTGGGGGGATAGAGTTTGAATTTCTTTTCGAACTAATTGGAGTTCCTAAATGAATTATTTTATTTTCTCTCATGATAACTGCATGTGGGTGATGCAGATGAGATGATGTTGATAAAATTTAAAATGTTGACTACAAAGAGTAGCTCGGGAATATGTTGATTGGAAACCTTTGAGGGCAGTTGGAGCTCCTCGAGCCATGGTGCTCTAAGACTTCTAGTCCAGCCTATTGTTGAAGCCCAAGGAAAAGGAGGTGTAGCACCGATGGACTGTGCTTGTGAAGGTGTATACTCCTGGGTGGGACAGGCATGTAGGGAATGAGAGACCATTGGTTGGAGTGGTGTTGAGGTTTGATACCTTGGCCTAGACCATGTGGATAAGGATTGTGGACCGTAGCTATCTTGGGAAGCCATTGCCCCAATGGATTCATATCCCTGCTCAGGGGTGGAAGGTCTTATCAATCAAAAGATAAGTACAATTCTCTATTTATTGTATGTTATATATGTTGTATACAGGTTATAATGTTATTAAAATTGTCTGTATATACATATATATACATTGCATATATGCTTGCATTACCACATCTATGACTGTACATAATTTGTTTCATATTTCATTAATTAAGAAATATATATATACATGATTCTAGTCATGTAATCGATTGGAATGTGATTCAGGTGGAGCAAGAAGGTGTCTTGCAAGTGCATCTGGTGTGCATATTGGACCGGAAGAGAAAACATCTCCGGAATCGAGCCATAGGGCTTGTAAAGGTCCAGTGGACCTGGTACGGTCCTAAGGACGTGACATGGGAGCATGAGGATGCTATGCGGGCAGAATACCCACATCTTTTTGAAGATTTTGGAAATCTTGTTGATGTTGTGTAAAGAGTTTCACTGAGGACAATGAAAAAATAAGGGGAGGGGATTGTAATATCCCCCGATAGATCCCCAGTTGTAATTATGAATTGTAAACATATTGGATAGGTTGGTGAGCAGAGTTATAATAATCTAGGAGGCTTATGCAGTGATTAGGCTAGAGAACCTAGGATGCTAAGGCCAGGAGCCTAATTTGTATATGTAATTATGCAAAATCATTAATAAAAATATGCACATTGATGCGTGAAGACCGACCACGAAGAAAGAGTGATGGGGGACTAAGCTTCCACATAATGGGTAAGGGAGAGGGGGATGAGAGGTAGGAAGAGGGGCTAAGCTTGAGGGCTTAATTCCTTAAGAATAATATTTTATTATTATTCCAAAACCATGTGAAATTTATGTTATATCGTAAGTCCTAAGAAGGACAGGTGACTCCCAAGGAGGAGGAGCATGCTTCATGGGAGACATGTGTCGGCCCAGGAACATGCAATTTAACCCAGGAAATGAATCGTGTTGGGGGTTCAACCTCTCATTATCCATCTTTCGTTTGAACTGGAGGGCGTTCCCGATCGACCTCTGTTGGGTGTTTTATGTTGGATCCTTTACCTGAACCGTGGGAGTCTCTGTGTGGAATATATGTACACCTTACGCATCTCTGAAACCAGAGCCATGATTATGTCCTTTATTGTTGGTTGGGGAAACCCAAATGTCCCATAATTGTTGAGCCTTTCTATGACTTAGCACCTGACTGTCACTGTTTTGGGAAGAGCCCGTACATGTTTTCCCAATTAGTGGTTGTGGCCATGTAGTTCTAGACTACGTGTGGATTTTTGGTCGTTGTATGCTCTTGCTAAGTCTTGCGGTTTCCCAGACTGTGTCGGAAATCGAGTTGAAGAAAGAAAGTTGTCAAGTCTGTGAGCATCTCTTTCCAGGTGAGAGAGTCTGCTAGGATGTGGTTCCTCCCAGAGAGAGTAAAGCACTAGCTACGAATCTTTGAGAGTTACTGATCTGACCTGTTGTCGGGACCCAGAGAGGGAGGTGAAGCACCAATGGACTGTGCTTGTGAAGGTGTATACTCCCAGGCAGAGCAGGCATGTGGGGAATGAGAGTTCGTGAGTAATGGGCGTAAGAAGGCTCATGGAGAGAATCCTTTCAGTTTCTCTATGCAGTTTTCCCTGTAACCTTAGCCTAGTCTAGGATTCCATTGCCTTGGGTGGAGCTTAGTCCCAGCTCAGGGGTTACCCACTGCTGAGCATGATGAGCAGCATGGTCTAAGGCTGGGAGGTTTGTGGAAGGTCTACATGCAATTGGTGGTGTTACCACAATTCCAAAAGATAAGTATCAACTTGTGCTTAATTATATGTTATGCATGCATGTGATGCTTATATGTTATCATGTATTATGTGATGCATATAATTATTTTTAATGTCCTTGATGATGCATGTTAGCAATAATTATGCACTTACTCTGTGTTAAGTCATTTATCTTCATTTAAATGCATATTATATAAGTGTTATTTTGTAGTAGCATTACTCCTTGCGTGGGTTGACAGCCCATGGGATGTTACAGTTTGGTATCTTAGCTTTAAAGGGATAAGTTAAGGTTGTTTCGGTAGCATTTCCCAGCCTTTGGAGGGTCGGGGATGTTACATGATCCTTTAACCTTCTCCTCTTTTTATTCTTGAGGATTTACCTATATCTGAAAACCATAATCTCAATATGGAGGCCATGCATATCCATATCACACAAGCAAAGAATAATCCTAAAAATAGTCTAAAAATAACCCAAGTCTAGGCTCCTAGGATAAATGAATGAATCCTCCTCAAAGCAAGCACAAACCTGCACAAATTGGCCATGAATAGACTCCTTGATCAATGTTGAAGATAAGTTTGTCATGCTGCCAATAACCTCCAAAAAGCACTAAAACCATCTAAGAATGAATGTCCACAAAATCAAGAAGAAAGATGCCTCTAGGTTGGGTTCTTTATCTTCATCCAAAATAACATATTCCGAGTGTTGAAAAAGCCTTCAAAGAGTGGACTCATTTTTACTCAAGGTTGCACCACAAAAGCAGAGATAAGTGTGCTATAAATAGAGGATACAACCAAAATTAAACTCCTCCAGCTGGGTGTTGAAGTAGACCAAAGATAGGTCAGATAAATCATGCATGTATGGTGATAAGAGGCACCCTTTGACTCAAAATAAGATAATAAATATGGCATAGGAAATCGGTGCATAAGTGATATTACTTCTAACAGCAGAAAGCTACGAACAGAATCGTGACCTCCATGCTTGATTTAAGAAGCGATTTGAGAGCCACATTTTTATGGAACTCGAGTACCTTTGTCACATTGAGCAGAGGCCGATATCTGTGCCGAGAAGTGGGCATCCCTGCATTCAGCCATCACAGGAAAACTTTAGTAAAGTATAGAATTAAACTTTAAATTATAAAATCGAATGTATAGCTTGATTACCACAGCGATGTCGGACTACTTAACTTAAGGGCTGAAAACATCGCGGCCTTCAGTTCCCATGCCTAGATTTTTAATGTAGGGCCGAGGGGAGAATGATGTCTAGAACTTCTGGTGGGTACCTCGTAACAAACAGAGTCCCACCATTAATACAAAGATACCCCTTTTGCCACAGAATTAAACAAATACTTAAAAGAGGAAATAACATTGTGAATCAAGAAGTTCAATCTTTTATAAACAAAAACCCTATATGAACAAAATGAAAAATGTAAGGAATGACATCATACATATAGACAATAGACGTTCTCGGGAAAGTACCCCAATTCAGTAAGAGATAAATTACTGGTAGACCACCACTATACTACAAATAAAACGCATCAATCACAAAGGAGGATAGATATAGTTGACCTTTTATTCCCCTGGAATCTCTATATGATGTAAGAATAAACCCTTTCTATGCCACACAGAAGTGACTCCCAAAATAGTTACTGGTCACAAGGTAAAACAAAAAGAACTGGAAAAATCCCACGGGACACAGACAGAGGACAAAGAATAGGGATTTAGGATCACGGTGGTATAGAGCAGTGACTCTCGGTAACAACCTCTTCTACAGCCGACAATAGAATGAAGGGAGAAACCGCGTAGACTCTGAACCTAATACAGGAAGTAAAGATTTTCATAACCCACACCATGAACCCTCTGGTTTCGAACTTAAGATACGATAGTTCCATAGAATCTTACCAGGTCATCTGATGTTGTCGCCGACTTCACCAATGATGACCGCAGAGGCAGTAGCACTCCCCTGTGGATGCATAATACAGAACCCTCCTCTTTGGAATCACAAGAGCAGGAATGAGACTGCCAAAACCTAAGAGGGATGAGTACCACCCTTGACAGCCTAGGAAGTAGAAGCCATGTGCTAGGGCAAAGTTGGCGCATCAAGATTGGGAAGAACAGGAGGACGAGGCATCAGGGCTGAAGATAGTAAGACCTAATTAATTCCAAGACAGAGCCTTAACTCCCCTTGACAGGTACACCTTCCTCCCTTAAATGTTGAAGATACGAAGTTAAACAATAGTAAGACCTTGACTGTTCAACTGAAACTAATCGGTCACTATACTTTTGTCTTTGAAGTGTTCCTTGCATTACACCAATAGGACAAGGAGGAGTAGTTAGTTTATCTACATAGTGATCGATGCGAGACTGGTCGAGGTTAAATTCATTATGGTGGAGACAGATTGTATCATAACTAAAATGAAACCATAAGAGAAAATGCATTGATAACCACTCTTAATTCACCATTAATATCCTTAGCCCATTGTTGGTACATATTTCTAAAGGATTTGATTTCTAATGTTTACAAGGCTAGGTAGGAGTACAAACAATCAATCTCAGGGTCATAAACTTGCGTGCAAATTCCAATTGGCCCAACTCTCTTAATTAGGGAAACTAAATTCAAAACCTAGTGTATGGGGAATACACGTAAGTAATAATATCTATATAGTGAGATATAGGAGATAGGAAAATGCATATATTCGATGGAACCTCTCTTATCAGTTAAGTTAGTATGACAAAGGGTTACTCCAAGCCAAAAGGAAATGTAAGTACCCATCATACGAGGTGATAAACTTAGGTTGATTAGAGAATAATGTACTAATGAAAAAAAAAATTATGATAAATTTGAGGTTCATTACATATGGTATCAGAGAAAAAGTTACAACATTGGGCCTGAACAGGACCACTGTAGTGCTTAGTATATATATATTTTTTTAGATAAAAACTAATAAATCATTTGGTTACAAACTGAAAAAAAATTATGTTTTGGTGATTAAGTATGACAGCTCAGGACAATGCAGAAAACAGGGTGGAAGAAAATCCACAACAAAGACCTCTTGGAGATACAAGGCAGAATAGTGACGAAATCTCACCCATAGAAGTGTTGGAAATAATGAGGAACCTGATTGTTGAGCTACAGATCTTTAAAGTTGACAATGAAAAATTGAAGAAGGCACAACAAGAACAACAAGAGATAAACAAAGTCTTTCTATGCAATATAGTGACTAAGAAAAGCCCAAAAGACAATAATAATGATGAAGAAGTCAGCAAGAGAGACTCCAAGAAATTAGGGCCAGAAACAGAAAAGGGAGACAGTTTGTCTGAAGGAACACCTCCAACTGAGGATGGAACTAAAACATACAGAAAAAGAAAACAAGTAGACCACCTTGAAGGGGAATTTAAAAATATTAAACCCGCTATCTTTGATGGAGAATCCAAGATAGGAGAAGAAGCAGAGGCATGGTTGTTGGACATCAAAAAGTATTTCCAAATCTACAACTATTCCAGCAACATGAAGGTCAGGATGGCCATCTACAATCTGAAAGGGAAGGCCAGTATTTGGTGGCAAGATCTAAAATTGGCCAAGGGCCTAAAGGAGAAACAGTTGGAATGGTTTGACTTTAAGAAGTATTTCAAGAAACAATATATTTCTGAAAATTATTATGAAAGGAAGACGAAGGAATTTTACGAGTTACGACTCGGACAGATGACGATGGAGGACCTTATAAATAAATTTTTGGATCTGCTAAGGTTCGTACCGTACATCCAGGAGGATAAAGTAAAAATTCAGCGATTTTTAAGTTGTCTACCACAGTCCTACAAGGACAGAATTGAGTTTGACAACCCCAAATCCTTAAGCGAAGTATTCAGAAAAGCACGATTGTGCTACGACCAGTATAAATAGCGGGCAGAGTTTCCCAAAGCCTGGAAGGATAAGAAACAAGATCGAATGAACCAGCGGAAGAAGGGGTACCAGCTAGCTCCTTATCAGAATACAACAAAGAGTTTTCCAAGAAAGGATTTTCACTCCAATCCTCTGAATATGCAAGGCAACAGAAAACCGGTAAACCTGGGAGTGAAGAGGTTTGGGGACAGCTCCCACGAGCCATTAAAGCGTTGGGAATGTGGAGAGACTCATCTCAGGAGGAACTCCCCACATTTGAGTTCAACAAACAAAATTGTTGTTCATAACCTACAAGAAGCCTCGACAGTGGGAGATGTGGGTAGGAGCCTACATTAGATAAATGTAGTCATCGACGGACGACAAGTTGACCACTAGTCCTCGATGGTAGAAATCGAAGGTAAAATCCATGACACTCGAAAAAAAAAAAAAATTGACCCCGGAGCAACATTAAGTTATATTACTCCAAAGGTAGTAGAGTCAAATAAACTTAAGAGACTGAAGCACGCAAAATCATGGCTTTTGCAACTAGCGACGGGTACAAAAAGGAAAGTAATTGACTATATTTTAGATTTTGAGTTCATCTTAGATGGTCAAACTATAAGGATCGATCTGAACATCCTACCACTAGGATCTTATGATATGATTATTGGGATGGATTGGTTGGAATGACACAAAGCAATATTAAATTGTTATCCAAATATACTTAGCTATAAAGATGATTTTGGCACTACTAGGACAGCCCAAGGTATACCAAAACCGATATCAGATAGAAAAATTTCAGCGATGCAACTAAAGAAATGTGTGAGAAAGGGATGTCAAGTTTATTCCATCCAAGTGACGAATCTAGCAGAAAAGGAGGATAAGAAAAAGTTGGAAGACTTTGTTGTCCTACATGATTTCATAGACATGTTTGTGGATGAGATACCAGTATTACCCCCTAGAAGGGAAATAGACTTCTCCATAGATCTGTTACCCAATTCTGCCCCTATCTCAAAGGTGCCTTACTGGATGAGTCTACCAGAACTGACAGAATTAAAAATACAATTACAGGAATTGTTGGACAAAGAGTATATCAGACCGAGTGTCTCACGTTGGGAAGCACCAGTCCTCTTTGTGAAAAATAAGGATGGCACTCTAAGATTATGTATCGATTATAGACAACTGAAAAAAATGACTATTAAGAATAAATACCCCTTACCAAGGATAAATTATCTGTTTGATCAAGTAGGGGGGGCCAAGATCTTTTCAAAAATGGATTTACGATCCGGTTATCATCAAGTTCGGATAAAAGACGAGGACATAAACAAAACAACATTTTGGACAAGATATGGACACTACGAGTTTGTAGTCATACCTTTTGGACTCACTAACGCCCCAGCCACGTTTATGTGCCTAATGAATAGTATTTTCAGTGAGTACTTGCACAAGTTCGTGGTAGTATTCATCGACGATATCCTGGTCTATTCAAAGATGGAGGAGGAACATGAGGAACACTTAAGAATAGTTCTGCAAACATTAAGGAAGCACAAAATGTACACCAATTTCGACAAGTGTGACTTCTATCAGAAAGAAATACAATATCTTGGACATGTAATTTCAGCAGAGGGCATTGTTGTAGACCCGAAAAAGACAAAAGCCATTATGGAATGGCCAGTACCTAAAGATGTAGCGGATATACGGTCATTCATGGGAATCACCAGATATTACCGTAGGTTTATAGAAGGGTTTTCCAAGATAGCCTACCCTATCACATCATTACAAAAGAAAGGAACCAGGTTTAACTGGTCAGAGAAATGTCAAGACAGCTTCAACAAACTAAAGGANAGCCCCTGAAAATTAGGGATTTAGGAAGCTGCGAAAATTCCCAAGGAAGGCAAAAGACCTAGGCAAGTTACAAATAAGCATATGTAAGGAGGTAGGACGTTGCTAAGTATGCTGGGAAAAGTCTAATTTCTTTTCACTTTCTGTTATGAACACTAGAAGGGTATGAGGCAAGGGGAAAAGTGACTGAGTTGAAGGACAATGTTGTAGAGGGATTTCCAAGTTCGCCCTTATGGACTCATGGTCAGGCTAGGGGGTGAATCGGGCAAGTAATCATGGTTGCTCGGTTCTACGGTTGGGAGGAACGTGGTTGTTCCCTTTGTTTTCTCCATGAGTTTAGTTCAGATATGTTACTCTAAACTCTATCTGTCTGAATGATTTTATATTGGATGTATTGTACATATAATAGCTAAACAGAAATGAGTTCTAGTATCTATTTTAATGATCGTATAATTGTTGTAAGTCTTTTTCTATACCTAAATATTTAGTATTCTACCTCTGTTGGATGAATTGGTTATTGATATAGTGGGATCCTTAAAGTTGGCATGCATGCAATAACCTAGACAAAGGCTATTCGAATTCAGGAATAATACAGTCCTCTTAATTATCGAACAGTTACACATAAATTCTGGAATCATCCCTTAAGGAATCCTCTACTATGGAATTTAAAACCTGTATGTAAATAAAACATATGATATCCTCATCGAATTCAGTAAATAGACTGTAAGATTTAATTGTGGAATTGTTTCTGGAAATCAAATTTTAAACAGAATTGAATATGTATCAATGAACGAACAGAGCTATTATATGCATATGTATATTTCAAACTTTAAACAGAATCGAATATGTATCAATGAACGAACATAGCTATTATATGCATATGTATTTTTCAAACTTTAAACAGAAACGAATATGTATCAATGAACGAACATAACTAATATATGCATATGTATATTTAATTCTGTAATTTAATTCAAAAAAGAGAAAACAGAATTCACATATATAGTCTAGAACGATGAAGCATATGGGAATGAGCATAATCCAGGGAGTAAGACTACCCTAAACTTGACGATATAATCATGCTAGGATCATACTACAGGAAAGCGAATCAATGATTTCGTCGATACATCATCAACGTTTGACACCTCTTACATATGCTATGTGCAGAGAGAGAACAAGAAATTAAGGTTGTGGCATTACCATTTAGAACATCTATCAAACCATTGCTTCGTATTTTTACATAAATTATTTCAAAAGAATTTCAGAGTAATGCAATCGATTCGGAGGATACAATCTATCGAAAGGACAAGATTTCTACAAAATAAACGTAGAGATTTGGAGCATGAAACCCCGCCTCCAAACGATCCCCTTTGGGGTAAAATTCCAAATAAACAGTTTCGATAACGAGAGACTATCCATACAGACATCAACAAAGTCCAGTAATGATGGCCATTATAATTGTTTAAAGATTTATGAATACCTTTAAATTACAGAAGTAACGTACAGAACATCGAGGATAAGTTTTTTTCCAAATAGAAAATGATGTCCCTACATTACTAATCTTAACATGTATAAGAGTTACCCAAACAAGTAAACTTAGAGATGTTTTGCCATTTCTAGTATTTGGGTTATCAGTCTTCTCCTACATCAAACTCAACTATCTATCTATATATATATATATCCTTAAATGAATCTTTAACAAAAACAAAACGATATTTAACCCCTCAGATATTCGGCATAGGAAATTGGTGCATAAGTGATGTTACTTCTAACAGCAGAAAGCTACGAACAGAATCGTGACCTCCATGCTTGATTTAAGAAGCGAGTTGAGAGCCACATTTTTTATGTAACCCGAGTACCTTGTCACATTGAGCAGAGGCCGGTACCTGTGTTGAGAAGTGGGCATCCCTGCATTGGGCCATCACAGGAAAAATTTAGTAAAGTACAGAATTAAACTTTAAATTATAAATTCGAATGTATATTTTGATTACCACAGCGATGCCGAACTACTTAACTTAAGGGACAAAAACACCACGGCCTCCAGTTGTTGGCCTGGATTTGTAATGTGACCCTGGCTGAGGGGAGAATGATGCCTGGAACTTTTGGTGGGTACCTCGTAACAAACAGAGTCCCACCATTAATACAAAGATACCCCTTATTCCACAGAATTAAACAAATACTTAAAAGATGAAATAGCACTGCGAATCAAGAAGTTCAATCTTTTATAAAGAAAAACCCTATACGAAAAAAATGAAGAACATAAGGAACGACATCATACATATAGACAATAGACGTTCTCAAGAAAGTACCCCAACTCAGTAAGAGATAAATTACCGGTAGACCACCACTATACTACAAATAAAATGCATCAATCACAGAGGAGGACAGATACGGTTGACCTTTTATTCCCCTTGAATCTCTATACGACGTAAGAATAAACCCTTTATGTGCCACATAGAAGTGACTCCCAAAACAGTTACTAGTCACAGGGTAAAACAAAAAGAACCAGAAGAATCCCACGGGACACAAACAGAGGACGCAAAATAGGGCTTTAGGATCACGGTGGTATAGAGAAGTGACTCTCGGTAACAGCCTCTTCTCCAGTCTACAATAGAATGAAGGGAGAAATCGCGTAGACTCTGAAACTAATACAGGAAGTAAAGATTTTCATAACCCACACCATGAACCCTCTGGTTTCTAACTTAAGATATGATAGTTCCATAGAATCTTACCAGGTAGTCAGATGTTGCTACCGACTTCACCAATGATGGCCATAGATGCGTTAGCACTCCCTTGTGGAACAATGAATAATACAAAACCCTCCTCTTCGGAATCAAAAGAGCAGGAATGAGACCACCAAAACCTAAGAGGGATGAGTACCACCCTTGACAGCCCGGGAAGTACAAGCCATGTGCTAGGGAAAAGTTTGTGCATCAATATTGGTAAGAACAGGAGGATGAGGCGTTGGGACTGAGGATAGTAAGACCTAATTAATTCCAGGACAAAGCCTTAAATCCTTCTGATAGGTACACATGCCTCCCTTAAATGTTGAAGATACGAAGTTAAACAACAGTAAGACCTTGACTGTCAAGTGAAACTAATCAGTCACTATACTTTTGTCTTTGAAGTGTTCCTTCTGTTACACCAATAGGACAAGGAGGAGTAGTTAGTTTAGCTACGCAGTGATCGATGCGGGACTGGTCGGGGTTAAATTCGTTATGGTGGAGACAGATTGTATCATAACTAAAACAAAACCATCAAAGAAAACGCATTGATAACCGCTCTTAATTCACCATTAATATCCTTAGCCTATTGATGGTATGTATTTATCTATGATTTGATTTATAATGTCGACACAGCTAGGTAGGTGTACAAACAATCAATCTCAGGGTCATAAACTTGCGTGCAAATTCCAATTGGCCCGACTCTCTTAATTGGGGAAACTAAATTAAAAAACCTAGTGTATGGGGAATACACGTAAGTAATAATATCTATATAGTAAGATATAGGAGATAGTAAAATGCCTATATTCAATGGAACCTCTCTTATGTGTTAAGTTAGTATGAAAAAGGGTTACTCCAAGACAAAAGGAAATGTAAGTACCCATCATACGAGATGATAAACTTCGGTTAATTAGAGAATAATGTACCAAAGAATTATTTTTTTTATGATAAATTTGAGGTTCATTACAGTGTGTATGACAAGAATTGGTGTCTTTTAAAAGAGGCAGAAAGGATGGAATGAAAGATTCATGCAAGCCAAGTTCAATCACTTACCTTGAGCCTTCTATTCCTTGTATTTGTTGGTTGAAAGAGTTTCAATTTGGAGCAAATTTTGTGGCAAAGACTTGAGAGAAAGAAAACATGGATGACACTCAACCATCAATTTTGAATTATGTTGAAAACGAGGTAACTAAAACCCAATAAACAAATAATTATGATTCCTTTATTTTGTGTGTATGTTTCATTTGAAAGGATGGCTTCAGATTTCATGAGCATGATTTCAACTTTACCCAATTTCTACATTCTTCATTAAGAATTACAAAATTCCTTTTTCATGCAATTTACCTTTGGTTGTCCTCTTATCCAACATATATTTGACGAAGAATGAACACAAATAGCATTCCATTGTTGATTATGTGGAATGAATTTGCAATCAATTTATCTAATTTTACTTTTGCAAGAAATATGAACAACCCACTTCATCATTTCATCCACCCCCCCCAACTCTTTTGGTTTAAATGACTTATAACTCAAATTTAGGATGTTGGTAGAAATTCTATCCTTTCCTTGACAAAGTTCCATTGTCAATGAGTGTTTTCTCAATAATTAGTTGATGTAGTATGGCTAACTAGTGTTCAATCATCTGAAAGTTTTTTTGCATCTCCCTTTCGGGGTGATCTATGCCTAGTGGTTTTACAAGAAAATAAATTATATTTGTAGTATGACATTACAACCATACTTGAGTTGTTTAATTTACTAGAAATGACCATTTACAACATGTACATGTAAGCAAATTAGCATCTGATTTTTTTTCTTTGCATATGATTTAGTTTTGGATTTTGAACTCAAACTCATATAGGCAAATTCTATGGTATCCTGGAAATTTATAACAGTTTGCATATTGAGTTTAGGAATCATATTGATAACTTATTAAAGACAAATGTATCCAAAGGATATAGTAAAAGAAAATTATGTTGATGTCAAATATTTCTAGTTCGATCCTAGGATTGTTTAGCAATGCCTGAAAATAACAAGTCTTAGGAAAAATTTTATGCAAACAAATTTTAGGAGCACCTTCTTATACCTTGTCGAGTCCTACTTTATCATCATTTCACTTATATCCTAGATGCTCATGTAGATTCCATTGTCATCCAATATCTTGTGTGCATGCATATTTGATGATTGGTTTCTACTATGTTTGGAAAGGATTGTATTGATTTTTACTTCTTGAGATGACTAATCAAATTAAAGATTCCATAATCTACCATAAAAGGAAAATAAATGCCGAGGTGTAGGCAAGGTTACAAAATAGTTCCCTCTCTTTGAAAATGGTGTCCTTGAATGGGCACAAATTATTTCATGTCACATTGAAAACTTCTTCTCTCTAAATAGAGATGCCCTCATATACTTTGGATACTGTGAACTAGTGTATGAGTCACCTAAAAATTAATGTAATCAACATGCTTCATTTTGAATCAGATAAACTAGGATGTATTTGGCTATGCTTGTATTATGAGATATATTTTGTTGATGGAAGTATAGTATAGTATAGGTTTATTTTGGACAATTATGTAGCAAGATTGATAAACTTTGTGTCTATTAATAATGGTTATTAGTTTTGGTTGGTATGAATAGTCAAGGGTATGTGATGACAATTTATAGTTGAACTTATACATACATACATGTACATATCTATGTGTGTCGAACATGGATGCAAATGGTTATTATTTTTCCTATGGTTACAATTTCAAAATTAAAACAGTGAGCTAATAATTCATGATGAAAATGAAATACTATATATCATATAAAAGTGCACACTATTAGAGTTGAACCCTTTAGTGGCCTAGGAGTCTAGTTTCCTAAACCTAGCAACCTTAAAAGAATTATTTCTAGTTTTTAAAAATTAAATACTCCACAAATTAATTTCTAAAGAAAAATCAAGGGGCAGAGGTGATATTTCACCTACCCATTCAACCTTCTATAAAATATGAGGAAGATTTGATCAGGAGGAGAAAGCGAGAGTAGGTATACCTTTGTTCTACTACTACACAACTTTTTGTTTCTATTACATACATCTAAATTCAGTTTTTGTGATCATCATTATCCTAGCAATGCTAACAATAATTTAATCTTGATAATTTATTTTTATAAAGGGACTTAAAATCAGGAGATTCACCTCAAATTGTGATCATAATTTAAGGTCCTTCAATAGGTTGAAAGTAGAACTACTTCCCTCGGGAGTTAAATTCTATTTATTTGATTCATGAACATATTTTTCTGCAAATTTCTATATGAAAAACATTGTCAGGAATCCAACTACCCTTCAAACAATCTAAGCATGGGGTTTTTAAGGCTCTAGATTGTTTGGGGATTCATTCCATTTGGATTTAAGTTGGTGTGAATAGCATATGGTCTTGTAAATATCATGTTTACTAGACAACATGATGATCATTATAACTCATTGGGCTATTGTAGGCTACATATAAAACCTTTATCAATAAATAAATCTTTTGGGGCATACATGTCCTTATTTTTCTCTATGTATTCTACTTTGTTTGTTTAGTTGCAATTATTATTTAGCTTCTTTTGATTGCTTAATTACTTTGTATATGCATAGTGTTGTCACTGATTATGAGTAACTATTTATGATTATAATCTACTGATGAAAAGCATGCTATTAATTTGCAGTTCTAAAATTTAACCTTTTTTTTTTCTTCATTTTGTCTTTGTACACACAATATGATTTTAACATTCCAGCATTGTTTTAATTCAATTTTTTAATGATGAAACTTCTATTTAATTGAGTAACAACTAACATAAATATTTGATTACATCTTGTAGGTTCATTTCTACATTTTATCTATTTCAGATATTTGTTTAGACTTAGCCCTCGATTATAATTCCACTTTTAAAGGGAAACAACCACTAGCGTAAGACACACCTAAAAAATGTTACATGCACATAATTGGAGGGTTAGTGACCTTAAGGGGAACGACTTCGCTAACTAGTTTAACTCATAGTTTACTATTCTAGGTATTTAAGCATACCGTAGGATTCCATACTTCTTTTCCACTTGAGATCCTTATAAGGGTGTTTCATTGTCGAGCTTGACTAGTTCATTTTAAGCATCAACATAAATCATGACCATGATGGGAAATTAAAGTTCCTAGCCTTGTGAAATCTTATCCTTTGGTTTACATCAACCTCTCCATAGAGATACTAAATAATTTGAGGTGAATCTCCTGATTTTAAGTCCCTTTATAAAAAAAAATTATCAAGAAGAAGGATACTTGACCATTTTGAGAATCTAGCATCTCAATCCATTACTTATTTTGAAATGAAAAGTTGCATTCCTAAGGTTAACCCGACCATAATCAATATGACTTCTTCAACCTCTCATAGTAGTTCAAGTTTTGGGTCAAGTGCCTCAACTATTGGTTCTACTTCTATAGGAAGTATGTTCATCTAATTCAGCCTTGTACATGTTCCAACTAATCCCCAAAAGGTGATAAAAAAATCTAGGCATATTTTAGTATGAGGTGGATGTAGATGCCACTCCATGGCATATGACATCTCCTTCGAACATTGAACCAACTACTAATCCTTTTTCAAAGTTTAAATATCATCTACCCAATGTTTAGGGAATGGGGTGACTTCCATTAATGAACATATGGATACTTTTTCCAATGTGTGTGACAACATTGCAGCTCATGAAAATGACACATGCATGGCATAGTATGTAAATTATTTGGAATGTGGGGTTGCAACTAAATTCTTTCGCCTCCCCAATAAAATATTTTCAATATGGTTTGAGTTGATATATTGATTCAAGTCCACTATTATCAATATGGAAAACACTCCTAATCATATGAGAAATTTTAATAGCTTTTATTTCAAAGATGGTGAAACCATCATGGCCTTCAACCTTAGATTCATGAAACTTTTCAATAAGCTTTCAGAAGTCATCCAACCTACTCCACAAGCATATTTAGTTCATTATTATAACAACATTCCCCATATTTATCATCGTTGATTAGAAGAGAAGGGCATAAATTATCTCGGTTTATCCCTAGAAGCCTATTTAGAATTTGAAGAACAAAACCTTAGGATATGTCTATCCTTTCATGATGTTGTTCCTAAATATAATCCTATCTAAATATAATGTCTAAAGAGATCATGAAACAACTTGGTCTCACTTGCACTAGTGAAGCTAAGAATATGCTTACCTTTAATAAGAAGGTCTAAATATGCATCAAATAAATTAAGGATCTTACCTTGGTCATGCTCTTTCACCCAAAGATCTAGACCACTTGTACTTTCTTAGTAGTTGATATGGAGGTAGGAAATTTCATTGTGATCCTAGTTTTCAGCCTCAACAACCCCCCATTATTTTTAAGCTTTTTATATAAACAATAATGGGTC
>JZKD02S1856328.1:41933-74143 GCA_000966675.3 Picea glauca | reverse complement strand
AGTGCTGAGAGTGGAATGTTCTTCATGGGGGATACCCCTCTAGGAATATCACCAATAGGAAATCCTAATGTGGAGAAAGAGTTTTCATCATTTACCTCTCTTTTAGAACCTGCCTATTCTTCATGATGCAATTCTTCATTGTACTCATCCATGTTTTCTTCTGTCTGCTCCCCTATTGTGCTTGCTCTGTCCTCAATGTTTCCTTCTGGTTTCTTGACTATCTCAGGACTCCAAACTTCTTTCCCTATTTCAAAGTTTGCTTGAAATGAAGGTTGGGATTTTGGTTTCCGAGTATTTGGTCATTGAGCAGCAGATTCAGACTTTGATATAATCTCGTCAATATAAGTCTTTCTTCCTCCTCTTCCTCTGCCCCTGCCACCTGTAGGGTCAGTGTCTTTGGGGTCTATGCATCCTCTCATGCAATCTTTGTATCTGAAAAATCATAAGTGCTCTTGAAATCTATAATTACCTTCCCCGGCAACGACGCCAAAATGTTGGTCACTATAATTTCTTATTTAATCTAAACAATCAAGTGCTACATAAATTGTCAACCCAGGGAAGTCTGTTTATTTCAAAGGTAACCACGCACTATATATGCTCAATCTCAAAAGCAACCTAAAGTTGTAGTACAAATATATTAATCACACTTGCCTTGAATAAACTGAATTTATAACTTGAATTACAGGAAAGCAACCTACCTATTGCAGAGCTCAAACTTTAAAGAAATGATTAATTGAAGAATCCTGGATTACATTAAAATAA
This sequence comes from Picea glauca, assembly GCA_000966675.3. Classification (NCBI taxonomy): domain Eukaryota; kingdom Viridiplantae; phylum Streptophyta; class Pinopsida; order Pinales; family Pinaceae; genus Picea; species Picea glauca. Next base: position 73,381 of record JZKD02S1856328.1, on the reverse strand, counting down.
CAACAAGTTGTTGCAACAGGAAAGACCAACTATTCTGTAACCAGTGAACAGGACCCTATTCCCAAAGCGGAAATCTTCAGCACCTGTTTCCGATCATCACACTTCATGAACTCATTGCTTAACTGAAGTAATTGACATACACACTGAAGGTTATCTATCTCTTAATAGAGAACAAGACCCTATTTCCCAAGCAGGAAACTTCAGCACCTATTTCTGATTAGCACACTTTCATGAACTCATTAATGCAATGAAGGCTAACTATCTCTAACAGAGAACAGGACCCTATTTCCTAAGCAGGAAACTTCAGCACCTGTTTCTGATTAGCACACTTTCATGAACTCATTAACGCACTGAAGACTAATTATCTCTAACAGAGAACATGACCCTATTTCCTAAGCAGGAAACTTCAGCACCTATTTCTGATTAGCACACTTACATAAATTCATCAAACAAGATTTCTAACTAAAATGATTAATATTTACCCAAGCATGAATCACATGAAAACAATGTAACATTCAGTAAAGAAGAGTTTCAGCAAGACAGAGTTCAGTAAAGTAGTGTTTCAGCAAAACAGAATTCAATAAAGTAGTGTTTCAACAAAACAGAATTTAATCAAGGCATAAACAGAGATCACACTAACACACTACAAAGCTAACGGGTGAATCTCGTGAAGAAGGTGGGCCCTCCCTTCTCACAAGATTCCCCCAGAACGAAAGGAACTAAAGAGAAATGCTCAGAACAATCTTTTATTGATCTGTCAACTGTGTTACATTACAATCTGAAGTAAAACATGTCCCTCTTTGTAAATCCTTTTCTTCTAAAAATAGAAGGTCCTCTCGAATGGTGATTTCCTCTTATTTAAAGAGGAGGATCCCTTCGATACAATTTAATCAACTAATTACAGGTGTACATTTGATTCCTATTCTTAGTCAGATCGACTTTCTAAACTGGAATAGGATATCCTAGTCTCCCACAACAGAATGCTATTACAGGTGTTGAGTGAGGTGTTGTTGTTGCGGCTGGAGTAAAAGCTTCTTTATTTGTCTCTTGTTACTGCTGTTGTATGATGTTTCAGCATCGCAAATCACGGGTTGTTTCAGCCACGGGATTTGCGTTCTGACTGTTTCAGCACTTCTCAAGCGGCAACGATAGTTGATGCTAGCTCAAGGTGTTGTTGTTGTAGTCAATTATGTGTGAGTTTTTGTTTCATCATCGTTGACCACATACTGTGTAACAGCTTCTGTGTTTCAGCATCGTTGACCATGGACTATGTAACGGCTTCTGTGTTTCAGCATCGTTGACCACGGACTGTGTAACAGCTTCTGTGTTTCAGCATCGTTGACCATGGACTATGTAACGGCTTCTGTGTTTCAGCATCGTTGACCATGGACTGTGTAACATCTTCTGTTTTTTAGCATCGTTGACCACGGAATGTGTAACAACTTCTTCTGTATGAGTTGTTGTTTTATCCATAGGGTTTGCATGCTTTAACTGTTTCACCAACAGGCCTCAATGCTAATCTGCAGTTCGAACTGTTTCAGCACTTATACATTTCTGATCAATGGTTAAGTATGAGAGTAATGTAAAATTATATGCAAAACAGATTAAACATATAGTAAAGAGAAGAGACGTTGTATACCTTTGGAAAGATAGGGTAAAGTGATAATATGAGTTTAAATGTGAGTGAAACAAGAGTGTAATGGTGGCAAGAAGTGTGGGAAAAAAGGTACATTGTGTGGTCCTAACAATCATAATGGATGATAATGACACAGGAATATTTGAATGCTTATTCTTGAATGATTTTCATAAATGTATGTTGATTACACAAGGAAGCACCAATGGAAAAAAATAAAAAAAAGGAAGCAGATATAGGAAGCCCTACATGTCATCTACATGACATCTTCCAGAGAAGTGCTCAAGGGAGAGAAACATAATAAGGAAGACAACTACAAATATCATTTAGAGAATTTTTCAAATAGAGAGAAAGAGAGAGAGAACAGAGGTATGATTCCAGGGGGAGTGATGGTCACAAAGGAAGAATGAGAGATATGACTTAAGTGTTGCATCAAAGTGATAACCTTTTTCAAAGGGTAAGATATTATTCAAATGAAAGGAGAGAGAGTAATCATAGGTTTAGAAAAATAGAGAAATATCAAAGGAATTTAGGCAGGGAGAGTAGCCTCAAAGTGAGATACCCTTTGTCATTGATGTCAAAGGGGGAGAGAGATAGAAACATTGATGAGGAGTATGAGAATGAATAATTACCATGACTAAGTGTTGCCATCAATGTTGGTGTTTCCATCAATGCAACAATGGGTGATTGTCAGAAAAATGGCTTAGGTTGATGCACAGTTGGTTTGGATTGTTGGTGTTAATTTATGTCAACCCTTGGAGAGTGATATTGTAGATTGATTTCAAACCTTAGAGATTTATGTCAACCCTCAAAGAAGTCTAGTAGCACAAAGGTATGGGTAAGGTAATAGATTGTGTTTGAGGTATAAAGGCATGAATATTACTGAATAAGTAAGCCTATCCTAGATGGATAGTATACATCATGTCATTTTCGTTGATATGTGAAACGCCATGTGGTTCCTCACGGTTAGTGAGATATGGCCTTGTGAAGTTGGAGTACCCTCATGAGTTATCTAGAAGCCCCTAAAAGATCAAAGAAGTCAATTATTCTATAAGCTCCTAGAATAAGTGTACTAGTCAAATTGATGGTAACTAGTAGTTAATCATGGCTATAGTTGTTGCATTATGAAAATAATTAAAAATAAATTAGTTGCAACAATAAGTTGTGAGTTTGGTAATTATGGTAAAGTAGTTGTGATGAGAAGATTGAATAGTCAAAGTGGTTGACCAAGAAATAAATTAAATAATAAAGTGGTTGCAAGAAGACGTTGGTTAAGGGAAAAGAAGTTATGAATTGACTAATTATAGAGAAATTAGTTGCAACAAGAAGTTGCGAGTAAAGAGAAATTATGTAAATAATAAAGTGGACAAAGTGGTTAAGTGGACAAATTGGCTAAGTGGAGAAACTTGTTGAAGTGGAAAAACTGGCTAAGTGGACAAAGTGGTTAAGTGGATACTTCGAGAGGAAGATACTTGGAGAGTATAAATAAGAGAGAAAGGGTCTCCCATTAGAAACTATCGAGCATATTGAATATGTACAAGTGATTGAGGTAAAAAAAGGAGATATAAGGCGAATTTCAGAGGGAAGGTGAAGTAAATACGGCCTAAATTCAAAGGGAGGATAAATTATTTTTATGATGATTTCTAAGCTTGTGGGTTATTGTAGTTTGGGAGTTACACTCTGTGGAAGATAGGATTTGTGGCTAGTCCTGAAACTAGTGTAAAACAGGTGTTTTGGGTAAAAACATCATAACTTATTCATAACAGATCCAAATGAATTGTTTAGAGTGCAGTTTGTAGTACGTTGTATGAAATTTTTAGATCCATACAACAAATATTTTGTGTGTGGCGTGCTCTACAAGTTAGATATCTAGAATAAGCCATAATTCAGCAAGGTCTTCCATTTTTTCTATAACTCCTTTTATGGGAGGTTCCAAGTAGTGAAACCTTGAATGTTTGTAGATAAGACACTGAAGAACAGTGTGTATCGTTTTCAGACATTTATTCATTACAGGTACAAATTTATATTTTTTGCAAGTTAGGGTTGTTGACTAATCCAAAATTATTCATGTGAGACTAAAGTAAAGTTTGATGAAAATGATAGTCTCTTGTTTTTTAATTTGGGGAAGGTTTGCAGGTCTGTGATCACATACACTAGGTATTTTACAGAGTTACAAGTATGTTTATACTCATGTTTTTATGGTTAGTTTTGGTCATGACATGGTATATGCTTGAGGCTACATAATTGTGAGGTTTGGCACATGGTTTTATGTAAGGGTTTATGGTATTTGGCTTATGGATTTGTGATGTATTGCTAGAGGACTCTTGTTGGTTGTCTTGATGCATGTTTTGGTATATGGTTGAGGTATATGTTGAGTTTATGAATGAGATACTTAGTTGATGAGGTGGCATATAGATATTGGTATTGGTGATGGTTCTGAGGTTTCATGATGTGCATGGTTGATGCACTTGTGATGGTACATGTTGTGCTAGTTGTTGATGTACATGATTGGTTGATGAGATTATTGTGACAGTTTATTGGCATAGGTTGTTGGTTACAGGTTTTTGGTACAAGTATTGATACAGGTTGTTGGTACAAGTATTGCTACAGTTTCTTGGTTGAGGGTGCTTGGTACAAGTTGTCACAGGTTGACAGTGATAGAGTGATAGTGACAATGGTTGATTCAGTGGCAGTGACAGTTTGTCTACATTTTGCGCTTATATTTAAGGGTGGCGGGATGGGGAAAGGATAGGTGGTTGGATCCACCTTTCGATTGGATCCAGAGAACCAATGATTTGGAGCTTCCTTCAGGTTGGAGCCTAAAAATTAGGGGGTTGGATCCTCCTTCTAGTTGGAGCCATAGAAATTGATGGTTGGATCTAAAGAACAAAGAGGGTTGGAGCCTCCTTCTGGTTGGAGCTAGAGAATTATAAGTTGGTGCTTCATTGAATGTAATTCTTAAAAACATATAAGAAAAACATTATGTGGTTTTCTCCCGTATTGGATTTCCATGTAAAATACTAGTGTATTTTTCATTGTGTGGATCTGTCTATTATTGTTTATTATGCATTGATGGATGATTATATGATGCAATAACATATTACTGATGAACTGACGAGCATTGTTGAATAAGTTAAAGGAATATACATTGTGTTTAAAAGGATCAATAGGTGGTATAAGTTATTCATTATTGATTCATACCCCCTCTCAGTAATCCAACAATTGGTATCAGAGCATGTCCTTCAAGAAAAAAAATTAACCACTGTAATTTTAATAATTACATTGAAAATCCAACTTGAAGAAGCAAAGAGAACAGAAGAAGTCATGAAATCTCAGATAATGAAGAAAGAAGAAGAGGTTGAGAAGCTTGAAGAAGAAGTTGTCACACTAAGAGTCAAAGTTTTCAAGATCAACAAAAACATTGAAGACACAGAAACATCCACATCAACAATAGAGAATAAACAAAAGCATTCTAGATTGCTAGAAAAGAAGAATGAAGAAAAGAGCCAGAGTTATGTAGAAGTACTCAAAGGAAGGAATCATGGTAAACTAGAATATAAGAAAATTGATAAATATACATCTTCAAGAAGACCATACTTGTTCAACCCACAAAGAATCTTCAATCATGATCATGATTAGTCAAGGTAGGAATTCAGAAGGACTACACCACAAAGAAGATCATTCACTCCCAGGTATGTAAATTTCTTTTATGGTCATTATTTTTATTGTACTAACTTTGGACATAAGGTTGCAGATTGTAGGGATTATAAAAGAAATGTTCAAGCAAGAAATGCTTATGTGGCCCCACGTAACATTGAATGTTACAAATGTCAAAACTATGGACACATAGCTTGTGATTGTAGAAGCATGATCGATACTTCCATGAAAGAGAACATTGATATCATATATAAGAAAGTATGGATAAGAAAATAGGAAGAACAAGTGAACAAAGACCAGGTCCCAGAGATCGCAATATTGACAATAACACAAAATGAAGACAAATCTACAAAGAAAAAGGATGATGTCAGATACATAAATATTTGGAAAAGAAATGAAAGAAAAGAAGGACAGGTAAATAAGGAACAAGTTCAAGATATTGTACTTTTAGGTATTGTAGTGCAAGATGAATCCACAGACAGAAAGAAAGAAGTCACAGTTCAAAAAGATGTTGATCCTACCAATGAAGATGATGATGACTCTGCATCCGAGCAGACACTTTTATGATCCATATGGCTTGGAGACTCCTAGAAAATATGTATAATGAATATGGGGATTCTAGATAGTATCTCTACAGATCAAAGATTCATCTTTTGAGCAACTTACATAGTTCAAGTAGATAGACTCTGAGAAATCAGTTGGTAGAAGAAGTACAATATGACAGATTGATTAGGTGATAAAATTACAGAGGAAGAAGTCTTGTTGGCCCTTGGTTAGGGAAGCAGGCGAAGATCAAAGAAGAAAAAGGAAAATGAAAACTTCGTGGAAGACACAGTGATTGTTACTAGGTCGAAGTGAGCAAAAGAGGATAAAACATGGAGCAAAGAAAATCGTTGGACGAGGAGATTGAGGATGATGGATCAACAAGGAAGAAAGATCGTGGACAACTCAGCAAGTGGAAAAAACCACCATTAGATGATTTGGAGCACCGCACGAGAAGAAAGGAAAGACATGTTGGCAAATCCATGAAAATACGGGTCAAGTTTACCTAGGGTTTTACACACCTAGGGTTTTGGTATAAAGGGTTTTGGACACCTAGGTCTCGACCTAAGGATGTCGGTTATCTATTGTAATGTATAAATAGAGGTCTAAAGGACCTGGGATGGGTTGGTGTTATGATTATTGATGTTGTCTTTATCATTGTGTTATCGAGTGAGTAGTAGTGTGTGAGAAAGAAGTGTTGAGTACGAGAGCCTTNGTGGTCCTAACAATCATAATGGATGATAATGACACAGGAATATTTGAATGCTTATTCTTGAATGATTTTCATAAATGTATGTTGATTACACAAGGAAGCACCAATGGAAAAAAATAAAAAAAAGGAAGCAGATATAGGAAGCCCTACATGTCATCTACATGACATCTTCCAGAGAAGTGCTCAAGGGAGAGAAACATAATAAGGAAGACAACTACAAATATCATTTAGAGAATTTTTCAAATAGAGAGAAAGAGAGAGAGAACAGAGGTATGATTCCAGGGGGAGTGATGGTCACAAAGGAAGAATGAGAGATATGACTTAAGTGTTGCATCAAAGTGATAACCTTTTTCAAAGGGTAAGATATTATTCAAATGAAAGGAGAGAGAGTAATCATAGGTTTAGAAAAATAGAGAAATATCAAAGGAATTTAGGCAGGGAGAGTAGCCTCAAAGTGAGATACCCTTTGTCATTGATGTCAAAGGGGGAGAGAGATAGAAACATTGATGAGGAGTATGAGAATGAATAATTACCATGACTAAGTGTTGCCATCAATGTTGGTGTTTCCATCAATGCAACAATGGGTGATTGTCAGAAAAATGGCTTAGGTTGATGCACAGTTGGTTTGGATTGTTGGTGTTAATTTATGTCAACCCTTGGAGAGTGATATTGTAGATTGATTTCAAACCTTAGAGATTTATGTCAACCCTCAAAGAAGTCTAGTAGCACAAAGGTATGGGTAAGGTAATAGATTGTGTTTGAGGTATAAAGGCATGAATATTACTGAATAAGTAAGCCTATCCTAGATGGATAGTATACATCATGTCATTTTCGTTGATATGTGAAACGCCATGTGGTTCCTCACGGTTAGTGAGATATGGCCTTGTGAAGTTGGAGTACCCTCATGAGTTATCTAGAAGCCCCTAAAAGATCAAAGAAGTCAATTATTCTATAAGCTCCTAGAATAAGTGTACTAGTCAAATTGATGGTAACTAGTAGTTAATCATGGCTATAGTTGTTGCATTATGAAAATAATTAAAAATAAATTAGTTGCAACAATAAGTTGTGAGTTTGGTAATTATGGTAAAGTAGTTGTGATGAGAAGATTGAATAGTCAAAGTGGTTGACCAAGAAATAAATTAAATAATAAAGTGGTTGCAAGAAGACATTGGTTAAGGGAAAAGAAGTTATGAATTGACTAATTATAGAGAAATTAGTTGCAACAAGAAGTTGTGAGTAAAGAGAAATTATGTAAATAATAAAGTGGACAAAGTGGTTAAGTGGACAAATTGGCTAAGTGGAGAAACTTGTTGAAGTGGACAAACTGGCTAAGTGGACAAAGTGGTTAAGTGGATACTTCGAGAGGAAGATACTTGGAGAGTATAAATAAGAGAGAAAGGGTCTCCCATTAGAACCTATCGAGCATATTGAATATGTACAAGTGATTGAGGTAAAAAAAGGAGATATAAGGCGAATTTCAGAGGGAAGGTGAAGTAAATAAGGCCTAAATTCAAAGGGAGGATAAATTATTTTTATGATGATTTCTAAGCTTGTGGGTTGTTGTAGTTTGGGAGTTACACTCTGTGGAAGATAGGATTTGTGGCTAGTCCTGAAACTAGTGTAAAACAGGTGTTTTGGGTAAAAACATCATAACTTATTCATAACAGATCCAAATGAATTGTTTAGAGTGCAGTTTGTAGTACGTTGTATGAAATTTTTAGATCCATACAACAAATATTTTGTGTGTGGCGTGCTCTACAAGTTAGATATCTAGAATAAGCCATAATTCAGCAAGGTCTTCCATTTTTTCTATAACTCCTTTTATGGGAGGTTCCAAGTAGTGAAACCTTGAATGTTTGTAGATAAGACACTGAAGAACAGTGTGTATCGTTTTCAGACATTTATTCATTACAGGTACAAATTTATATTTTTTGCAAGTTAGGGTTGTTGACTAATCCAAAATTATTCATGTGAGACTAAAGTAAAGTTTGATGAAAATGATAGTCTCTTGTTTTTTAATTTGGGGAAGGTTTGCAGGTCTGTGATCACATACACTAGGTATTTTACAGAGTTACAAGTATGTTTATACTCATGTTTTTATGGTTAGTTTTGGTCATGACATGGTATATGCTTGAGGCTACATAATTGTGAGGTTTGGCACATGGTTTTATGTAAGGGTTTATGGTATTTGGCTTATGGATTTGTGATGTATTGCTAGAGGACTCTTGTTGGTTGTCTTGATGCATGTTTTGGTATATGGTTGAGGTATATGTTGAGTTTATGAATGAGATACTTAGTTGATGAGGTGGCATATAGATATTGGTATTGGTGATGGTTCTGAGGTTTCATGATGTGCATGGTTGATGCACTTGTGATGGTACATGTTGTGCTAGTTGTTGATGTACATGATTGGTTGATGAGATTATTGTGACAGTTTATTGGCATAGGTTGTTGGTTACAGGTTTTTGGTACAAGTATTGATACAGGTTGTTGGTACAAGTATTGCTACAGTTTCTTGGTTGAGGGTGCTTGGTACAAGTTGTCACAGGTTGACAGTGATAGAGTGATAGTGACAATGGTTGATTCAGTGGCAGTGACAGTTTGTCTACATTTTGCGCTTATATTTAAGGGTGGCGGGATGGGGAAAGGATAGGTGGTTGGATCCACCTTTCGATTGGATCCAGAGAACCAATGATTTGGAGCTTCCTTCAGGTTGGAGCCTAAAAATTAGGGGGTTGGATCCTCCTTCTAGTTGGAGCCATAGAAATTGATGGTTGGATCTAAAGAACAAAGAGGGTTGGAGCCTCCTTCTGGTTGGAGCTAGAGAATTATAAGTTGGTGCTTCATTGAATGTAATTCTTAAAAACATATAAGAAAAACATTATGTGGTTTTCTCCCGTATTGGATTTCCATGTAAAATACTAGTGTATTTTTCATTGTGTGGATCTGTCTATTATTGTTTATTATGCATTGATGGATGATTATATGATGCAATAACATATTACTGATGAACTGACGAGCATTGTTGAATAAGTTAAAGGAATATACATTGTGTTTAAAAGGATCAATAGGTGGTATAAGTTATTCATTATTGATTCATACCCCCTCTCAGTAATCCAACAATTGGTATCAGAGCATGTCCTTCAAGAAAAAAAATTAACCACTGTAATTTTAATAATTACATTGAAAATCCAACTTGAAGAAGCAAAGAGAACAGAAGAAGTCATGAAATCTCAGATAATGAAGAAAGAAGAAGAGGTTGAGAAGCTTGAAGAAGAAGTTGTCACACTAAGAGTCAAAGTTTTCAAGATCAACAAAAACATTGAAGACACAGAAACATCCACATCAACAATAGAGAATAAACAAAAGCATTCTAGATTGCTAGAAAAGAAGAATGAAGAAAAGAGCCAGAGTTATGTAGAAGTACTCAAAGGAAGGAATCATGGTAAACTAGAATATAAGAAAATTGATAAATATACATCTTCAAGAAGACCATACTTGTTCAACCCACAAAGAATCTTCAATCATGATCATGATTAGTCAAGGTAGGAATTCAGAAGGACTACACCACAAAGAAGATCATTCACTCCCAGGTATGTAAATTTCTTTTATGGTCATTATTTTTATTGTACTAACTTTGGACATAAGGTTGCAGATTGTAGGGATTATAAAAGAAATGTTCAAGCAAGAAATGCTTATGTGGCCCCACGTAACATTGAATGTTACAAATGTCAAAACTATGGACACATAGCTTGTGATTGTAGAAGCATGATCGATACTTCCATGAAAGAGAACATTGATATCATATATAAGAAAGTATGGATAAGAAAATAGGAAGAACAAGTGAACAAAGACCAGGTCCCAGAGATCGCAATATTGACAATAACACAAAATGAAGACAAATCTACAAAGAAAAAGGATGATGTCAGATACATAAATATTTGGAAAAGAAATGAAAGAAAAGAAGGACAGGTAAATAAGGAACAAGTTCAAGATATTGTACTTTTAGGTATTGTAGTGCAAGATGAATCCACAGACAGAAAGAAAGAAGTCACAGTTCAAAAAGATGTTGATCCTACCAATGAAGATGATGATGACTCTGCATCCGAGCAGACACTTTTATGATCCATATGGCTTGGAGACTCCTAGAAAATATGTATAATGAATATGGGGATTCTAGATAGTATCTCTACAGATCAAAGATTCATCTTTTGAGCAACTTACATAGTTCAAGTAGATAGACTCTGAGAAATCAGTTGGTAGAAGAAGTACAATATGACAGATTGATTAGGTGATAAAATTACAGAGGAAGAAGTCTTGTTGGCCCTTGGTTAGGGAAGCAGGCGAAGATCAAAGAAGAAAAAGGAAAATGAAAACTTCGTGGAAGACACAGTGATTGTTACTAGGTCGAAGTGAGCAAAAGAGGATAAAACATGGAGCAAAGAAAATCGTTGGACGAGGAGATTGAGGATGATGGATCAACAAGGAAGAAAGATCGTGGACAACTCAGCAAGTGGAAAAAACCACCATTAGATGATTTGGAGCACCGCACGAGAAGAAAGGAAAGACATGTTGGCAAATCCATGAAAATACGGGTCAAGTTTACCTAGGGTTTTACACACCTAGGGTTTTGGTATAAAGGGTTTTGGACACCTAGGTCTCGACCTAAGGATGTCGGTTATCTATTGTAATGTATAAATAGAGGTCTAAAGGACCTGGGATGGGTTGGTGTTATGATTATTGATGTTGTCTTTATCATTGTGTTATCGAGTGAGTAGTAGTGTGTGAGAAAGAAGTGTTGAGTACGAGAGCCTTATGGTCTTGTAATATCTTCAGTTGGGTGTGAAGATAAATCCTCCAGCTGGGTGAGCAGGGAGGGGAGAAAAAAGAGAGGAGAAGAAAGAGGATCTACTGGCTAAGAGCGCAGACAAGAACTGTATGCTTCATTTTAATATATTATAAATCATAGTTCTGTGGACGTAGCCCTAGAGAAGGGTGAACCACATATATTTTGTGTTGTGTGTGATTGGTATTCTGTCTCTGTCATTGATATATTGTGATTGCATTATTTTTTTAGGTATGAAAAATATATGTGCAGATTAGATCCAATATGATAAGTGATATATGAGTGATGTGTTGTTCTTGTATTAGATCCAGTTGATATTCCCCCATGTTGTAGGCATCTCTATCTGGAAACCCCCTCATAACTGCTTCGGGTGAGACTGCATCTACTTTGCAGGTGTTGTCGAAAGGGCTAGTAGTTAGGGCTTGTTGGTGCGCTCTTGGAGCTAAACCCTGGGTCTGCCCCTATGCCAAAAAATGGTTCCATTGTCGGGACATGAATCTTCTTGAGGGAATGTCAAGGTGGTTCCCATCAAAGACAAAGACTCAAAAGTGGATANTGGTTATCTTTTGGGCCTGTTGCTTACCTTCGATGATGTTATGCTCCCATTCCTTTAATAGAATGTTTTCTCTAGTTTGATCTGAAATGGTGAACCTGGGAGTACCTGCCAAAACCCTGTTGTTCATGGATATCCCAGTCTCCTGGAAGGCGACCTGAGCTGCTCCGGCATCCCTCTCTCTAGAAAATAAGTTCTCAGAAAACTGATTGACCAACAGACAGTTGTCCTGGATTGCTTCCACCTTGGTGAACAAATTTTGCTGTGCTGCAGAGACTCTACTTCGAATTTCGATCGCCTAGGATTTGAACATTCTGATGTCTATCGTTTTGTTCTCGACAATCTCCACCCTAGCCTGCAGTTGTTCGATCAAATCCTTATGCTGGTTAGCTTGCATCTGACCATCCTGGACCACTAGATGTGCTTGTTTGAGCTTAGTTTTAAGCATCTCTATCTCATTCTTATCGGCCAACCTGGCCTGCTCTATTCCTACGCTCACCTAGTCTTTAGCAGTCTCTGTTGTTGTGGCCAATCTTGCTTCAAGGGTCTTAATGAGGCAATTTTTCCTTTAAAGTTGGTTTTTTAAGAGCCCAACTGAAAATTGATTTGTCGAGGCATATGCTCCTAGCGTCCCTTCTATTTCAGTGGCGAATTGCTCATTCTTTTTGTCGTTTCCCTCAGTTATAACTTTATACTTTTTGGCAGTTGACTCTCCTTCCTGGTAGAATTTCCTTTTTACTACTGCCTTTCTCTTCTTATCGAATAAAAACTCATTCGGAGGGAGTTCTTCCACCCTTATGGGCCTCAATTCTTCATTGAATATCCATCCCACATCGATATTTCCCTGTGTCGACTGCAAGGGGGTAACTGATGTGATGGGTTCCCCGATCTGNTCAAAACCCTATTATTCGTGGCTATCACAGCCTCCTGGAAGGTGACCCGAGCCACTCCAGCATCCCTCTCTCTGGAAGATAAGTTCTCGGAAACCTAATTAACCAACAGACAGTTGTCCAGGATCACTTCCACCTTGGCGAGAAAATTTCGTTGTGCCACAGAGACTCTGCTTTGAATCTCGATCGCCTGGGATTTGAACATCCCAATGTCTATCGTTCTATTCTCGGCAATCTCCACCCTAGCCTACAGTTGTTCGATCAAATCCCTATGTTGGCTAGCTTGCATCCGACCATCCCGGACCACTAGTTGTGCTTGTTCGAGCTTAGTTTTTAGCATCTCTATCTTTTTCTTATCGGCCAACCTGGCCTGCTCTATTCCTATGCTCGCCTGGTCTTTAGCAGTCTCTGTTGTTGTGGCCAATCTGGCTTCAAGGGTCTTAATGAGGTGATTTTTTCTTTTAAGTTGGTTTTTTAAGAGCCCAACTGAAAATTGATTTGATGAGGCATATGATCCTAGCATCCCTGCTATTTCAATGGCAAATTGCTCATTCTTTTTGTCCTTTCCCTCAGTTATAAATTTATACTTTTTGGCAGTTGACTCTCCTTCCTGGTAGAATTCCCTTTCTACTACTGACTCTCTCTTCTTATCGAAGAAAAAATCATTCTGAGGGAGTTCTTCCACCCTTATGGGCCTCAATTCTTCATTGAATATCCATCCCACATCGATATTTCCCTGTGTCGACTGCAAGGGGGTAACTGATGTGATGGGTTCCCCGATCTGCTTCGCAGATTTTCCCGGAGTAGCGACCAGACTCTGTTTCTTTGGCGGATTGGGAGTCTTTATTTCTTCTTCCGGACTCTACTTCTTCAGCGGGTCTGGAGTCTTTGTCTCTGCTTCCGAACTCTTCATTTTCTCCCCATCGTCTTGGTGTTTTCCTTGGTTGGGAGTCTCATCCTTAGAACCTTTGGCATCTTTCTGTTTTTCCTCTGACGTACTCAGACCCTCACCTCGCAACACTGCGGGAAGACAGTTGCATCAATGTTCCTGGAACTTCAAAACATCGACTCTTTCCCTAGGTGCCAAGGATTGTATCTAGGCTAGAATCTCCTCATAGGACCTTGCTCCTTGGAAAATTTCATCCGAGGGTGAATTCTCATGTTCAAATCTCTTGAACCTGCAATTTGCCAAATGGTTGCTCACGACCCTCTGTGTATCGTGCTTCTTGTATTCGATGGAGACCAAATTTAGGTCTTCCAGGGCTGCGGCCTCGGCTTTGGCATGCCCGAAATATAATAAAGAATAAGAATTCAAATGAACAAGAAAATACGTCCATACCTTCTTCGAATACCCTTTAATTTCTTTGCTTACACTGCCAATTACTATTTTCCATGCAACCTCGCGACAAGACAACTTGTCAGGAATGAACAATGGTAGCGCGTGTGAGGGAATGGAAGCCCTGAAGACTCTAAGGTATGAGAATTCTACTTCCACATACTAGTCTGTTATGCTTCTTAGATTCATTACTATGTTTTCCGAGATCCGGGGTGGCGGGTGACCAAAAATGACAACATGCAGGGGCACCATCACCCAGTTAAAAATTTCATATGCAAAATTTTCCGCTTTATTTTCCCATAATTTTGCATAATATACATGTATGGGTTCATCTTCAATCGGAGTCCAACTCCATATTATTAATAGAAATGGTGTCATAGAACAAATTGCATCCATAATGTATGCGGACATGAAGAATGACGACGCCTTCCCATTCTCCTTCTTCTCCCGATACTCTGTGACCCGATTGGTCAAGCTATCCAAAAGGATATTTTCCCAGTTAAAGGAACTGCCTTCGGTGACCTGAAACATTAGAGGCACCCACACAAGGAATAAATGCGATGTGTCCTCTTTCCCATATAACCGGCATGTCATCATGGCCACATATTTGTACTGCGGTTCTAAAGAAGTGATTGAATATATGTCGTGGCTATCAGCTCTNTGGGCGAATTCGCTTAAATTGTCTTAAATTTTTTAAAGATTATCAAACCAAGAAACAACTATGTTATCTATCAGTTCAGCTGATATTGCAGTTTGAATGGCGTTACCTCGGTTTTATTTAACAGTATTTAATAACATGTCCTTTGAGAAATATCGTTTTTACCTTTTCCTTTCCCTTTATTTGTGCAATATGAAACTACTTTAGGTATCACCTGTTTATGCTGATTTATTTCTGACACTGACTTTCAGATTACTTATCCTGCTTGTTTCACATGTAGCTGGAATCCTATAAAAAGAAAAATATGAATCTTATTCGAAATGTGTCGAAAGTTCATGAACGAAAAAAGAAAATCAAAAGAAATGTTTAAATGAAAATACATATATATACAATTTTATTTTTTTTTGAATCTGGGGACTGTTACGTCATGTAATGCTTTAGATATCGCCCGTTGACAGGGGCATTGAGGACTTCTCTGTCTATATTTTCTAGTAGGAAAGAATTTTTTCCTTCCGGAGCTGAGACCCTAAATGGTCCATACCAGAGGTGGTCAAATTTACTATGCTTCACTGCTTCCTCCTTTCTTGCATCCCATATTAGCACTAAATCACCTAGAAGGAATTCTTTGTCCTTTGCTTTATGGTCGAATAATGCTTTCATGTCATCTTCATACTTCTGCATCTTTTCATCAACTTCGACTCTATGTTGTTGAACCTCAATCAGTTGATTTATTCTCCTGGTTACATGATTGGGTTCTTCATTTTGATCCTGCCATAACTTCATCACTGGTAACGCTAGGTTTATAGGTAGAACAACATATGTCCCGTAGACCATTTGAAAAGGTGAAATGTCGATAGACCTTTTAGTGCTAATGTGGTTTTCCCATAATGCATATTTTAAGTGCACATGCCATGACCTTTTATTTTCATCCAATACTTTCTTGATTATATTTACCAGGCTCTTGTTAGATGACTCGGCCAATCTCTTCCCCTGGGGGTAATATGCTATGGAATGGCCAAGAACGATGGTATACCTTTGACAGAAGTTGATCATAGCCATAGATTTAAAGGCCTAGGCATTATCAGTAACTATATTTCGAGGACAACCGAATCTTGACAAAATATTGTCTTCCAAGAAATCGATTACCACCGCGTCTGTTGCCCTCTTGGTTGGAATGGCTTCCACCCACTTAGTAAAATAATCTGTAGCTGTTAAGATCCACTTATGTTGTGCACTAGAATGGGGATTAATTTCACCTATGAATTCTGGACCCCATTGCTGAAATGGAGCTTCATCTTTGACTGGAACTAGAGGTAGTGCCGAGAGCTTTTGTTTACCTGCGAATATCTGACAAGGGTTGTAGGCACGC
Source organism: Picea glauca (assembly GCA_000966675.3). Lineage (NCBI taxonomy): Eukaryota > Viridiplantae > Streptophyta > Pinopsida > Pinales > Pinaceae > Picea > Picea glauca. The sequence continues at coordinate 57,184 of JZKD02S1856328.1, read as the reverse complement.
ACTTTGGCATTGACGTCTGAAAAGAGTTTCGGCCAATAGTACCCAGCCCTCAAGATCTTGTAAGTTGTAGCTCTCTGTGCGTGATGCCCCCCATAGACTTCCTCATGAAATTCATCTATAACCCGCTGATTTTCCGATTCAACTAAATAGACTAACAGGAAACCGAGTGGATCTTTCCAATATAGCTTACTTTCGGCAATACAATATTTAACTGCATGGAGTTTTAAAGTTTTGCATTTAGATGGTGATAGTTCATTTGGGAATTTTAGGTTCAGCAAGTAAAACATTATGTCTCTATACCAGCCTGACAATATGAACTTCTCTTCGATCTTGTTTGGGTCTGTTTGCTCATCCAGCTCGTTTAGGCTCGTGTCTCCATCACCTTCCTGTAGGCAATTGATATCAAGGGCTCTGAAATTTGACTCAGCTAAGAGTTTGTCCAGTCCTTTCCCTTTTATAAGTTTGGTCGGTTTAACTTCCAGATTGAATTCTTAGATTTTAGCGAGCCATCGCCCTCTTTTTCCATCACTGTCTGGCTATACCAATATATCTTTCACAGAACTAGTAGGCATGTACACGATTATCTTTGAATGTAGCACATAGGTTCTGAATGCCTTCAATGCTTTTACCATTGCGTACGCCTTTTTTTCTATTATGTCATACTTCATTTCTACGTCTCTAAGGCTCTTGCTAAAAAACGCGATTGGTTGTTCGAATCCTTCTTCATCCTTCTGTAGGAGCACCACGGCTATAGTATGTTCAGAGGCAAATGAGAAAATAAGAAAATCTTTCAGATAGTCTAGACTTGCTAACACAGGTGCCTCATTTATGACTTTCTTAATATGCACAAACGATGATCTGGCCTCGGTTGTCCAATTTACTCCGCTATCCTTCTTCAACATCCCTGTGATCAATTTTACAATCTCAACAAAATTGGGGATAAACCTTCATAAAAAATTTATTCTTCCTAAGAAAGATTGAATCTCTTTTATATTTTTGGGGATACTTATAGTATCTATTGCTTCAATTCTCTTAGGATCAATCCTGATTCCATCCTTAGATACGATATGGCCCAAAAGATTACCTTCCCACATAGCGAAATGTGATTTCTTTCGGTTAAAAGATAGACCAAACCTGCAACATTTTTCGAAAGTCTGTTTAAGATGGATCAAGTGTTCTTCATCGGTTTTAGAGAAAACCGTCAAATCGTCGAGGTAAATGACTACGAATTTGTCCCTTTCTCCTATGAAAGCAATGTCCATAGCACGTTTGAATGTAGCCCCTGCATTCATCAAACCAAAAGGAATTTTGTCATACATGAATGTACCCCATGGTGTGGTGAAAGAAGTTTTTTCCCTGTCTTGTTCATTCATGGCGATTTGATTATAACCAGAGAACCCATCTATCATAGACATTCGGTTTGCTCCAACTACTTTTTNTTGTAGTTTGGGAGTTACACTCTGTGGAAGATAGGATTTGTGGCTAGTCCTGAAACTAGTGTAAAACAGGTGTTTTGGGTAAAAACATCATAACTTATTCATAACAGATCCAAATGAATTGTTTAGAGTGCAGTTTGTAGTACGTTGTATGAAATTTTTAGATCCATACAACAAATATTTTGTGTGTGGCGTGCTCTACAAGTTAGATATCTAGAATAAGCCATAATTCAGCAAGGTCTTCCATTTTTTCTATAACTCCTTTTATGGGAGGTTCCAAGTAGTGAAACCTTGAATGTTTGTAGATAAGACACTGAAGAACAGTGTGTATCGTTTTCAGACATTTATTCATTACAGGTACAAATTTATATTTTTTGCAAGTTAGGGTTGTTGACTAATCCAAAATTATTCATGTGAGACTAAAGTAAAGTTTGATGAAAATGATAGTCTCTTGTTTTTTAATTTGGGGAAGGTTTGCAGGTCTGTGATCACATACACTAGGTATTTTACAGAGTTACAAGTATGTTTATACTCATGTTTTTATGGTTAGTTTTGGTCATGACATGGTATATGCTTGAGGCTACATAATTGTGAGGTTTGGCACATGGTTTTATGTAAGGGTTTATGGTATTTGGCTTATGGATTTGTGATGTATTGCTAGAGGACTCTTGTTGGTTGTCTTGATGCATGTTTTGGTATATGGTTGAGGTATATGTTGAGTTTATGAATGAGATACTTAGTTGATGAGGTGGCATATAGATATTGGTATTGGTGATGGTTCTGAGGTTTCATGATGTGCATGGTTGATGCACTTGTGATGGTACATGTTGTGCTAGTTGTTGATGTACATGATTGGTTGATGAGATTATTGTGACAGTTTATTGGCATAGGTTGTTGGTTACAGGTTTTTGGTACAAGTATTGATACAGGTTGTTGGTACAAGTATTGCTACAGTTTCTTGGTTGAGGGTGCTTGGTACAAGTTGTCACAGGTTGACAGTGATAGAGTGATAGTGACAATGGTTGATTCAGTGGCAGTGACAGTTTGTCTACATTTTGCGCTTATATTTAAGGGTGGCGGGATGGGGAAAGGATAGGTGGTTGGATCCACCTTTCGATTGGATCCAGAGAACCAATGATTTGGAGCTTCCTTCAGGTTGGAGCCTAAAAATTAGGGGGTTGGATCCTCCTTCTAGTTGGAGCCATAGAAATTGATGGTTGGATCTAAAGAACAAAGAGGGTTGGAGCCTCCTTCTGGTTGGAGCTAGAGAATTATAAGTTGGTGCTTCATTGAATGTAATTCTTAAAAACATATAAGAAAAACATTATGTGGTTTTCTCCCGTATTGGATTTCCATGTAAAATACTAGTGTATTTTTCATTGTGTGGATCTGTCTATTATTGTTTATTATGCATTGATGGATGATTATATGATGCAATAACATATTACTGATGAACTGACGAGCATTGTTGAATAAGTTAAAGGAATATACATTGTGTTTAAAAGGATCAATAGGTGGTATAAGTTATTCATTATTGATTCATACCCCCTCTCAGTAATCCAACAATTGGTATCAGAGCATGTCCTTCAAGAAAAAAAATTAACCACTGTAATTTTAATAATTACATTGAAAATCCAACTTGAAGAAGCAAAGAGAACAGAAGAAGTCATGAAATCTCAGATAATGAAGAAAGAAGAAGAGGTTGAGAAGCTTGAAGAAGAAGTTGTCACACTAAGAGTCAAAGTTTTCAAGATCAACAAAAACATTGAAGACACAGAAACATCCACATCAACAATAGAGAATAAACAAAAGCATTCTAGATTGCTAGAAAAGAAGAATGAAGAAAAGAGCCAGAGTTATGTAGAAGTACTCAAAGGAAGGAATCATGGTAAACTAGAATATAAGAAAATTGATAAATATACATCTTCAAGAAGACCATACTTGTTCAACCCACAAAGAATCTTCAATCATGATCATGATTAGTCAAGGTAGGAATTCAGAAGGACTACACCACAAAGAAGATCATTCACTCCCAGGTATGTAAATTTCTTTTATGGTCATTATTTTTATTGTACTAACTTTGGACATAAGGTTGCAGATTGTAGGGATTATAAAAGAAATGTTCAAGCAAGAAATGCTTATGTGGCCCCACGTAACATTGAATGTTACAAATGTCAAAACTATGGACACATAGCTTGTGATTGTAGAAGCATGATCGATACTTCCATGAAAGAGAACATTGATATCATATATAAGAAAGTATGGATAAGAAAATAGGAAGAACAAGTGAACAAAGACCAGGTCCCAGAGATCGCAATATTGACAATAACACAAAATGAAGACAAATCTACAAAGAAAAAGGATGATGTCAGATACATAAATATTTGGAAAAGAAATGAAAGAAAAGAAGGACAGGTAAATAAGGAACAAGTTCAAGATATTGTACTTTTAGGTATTGTAGTGCAAGATGAATCCACAGACAGAAAGAAAGAAGTCACAGTTCAAAAAGATGTTGATCCTACCAATGAAGATGATGATGACTCTGCATCCGAGCAGACACTTTTATGATCCATATGGCTTGGAGACTCCTAGAAAATATGTATAATGAATATGGGGATTCTAGATAGTATCTCTACAGATCAAAGATTCATCTTTTGAGCAACTTACATAGTTCAAGTAGATAGACTCTGAGAAATCAGTTGGTAGAAGAAGTACAATATGACAGATTGATTAGGTGATAAAATTACAGAGGAAGAAGTCTTGTTGGCCCTTGGTTAGGGAAGCAGGCGAAGATCAAAGAAGAAAAAGGAAAATGAAAACTTCGTGGAAGACACAGTGATTGTTACTAGGTCGAAGTGAGCAAAAGAGGATAAAACATGGAGCAAAGAAAATCGTTGGACGAGGAGATTGAGGATGATGGATCAACAAGGAAGAAAGATCGTGGACAACTCAGCAAGTGGAAAAAACCACCATTAGATGATTTGGAGCACCGCACGAGAAGAAAGGAAAGACATGTTGGCAAATCCATGAAAATACGGGTCAAGTTTACCTAGGGTTTTACACACCTAGGGTTTTGGTATAAAGGGTTTTGGACACCTAGGTCTCGACCTAAGGATGTCGGTTATCTATTGTAATGTATAAATAGAGGTCTAAAGGACCTGGGATGGGTTGGTGTTATGATTATTGATGTTGTCTTTATCATTGTGTTATCGAGTGAGTAGTAGTGTGTGAGAAAGAAGTGTTGAGTACGAGAGCCTTCTGGTCTTGTAATATCTTCAGTTGGGTGTGAAGATCAATCCTCCAGCTGGGTGAGCAGGGAGGGGAGAAAAAAGAGAGGAGAAGAAAGAGGATCTACTGGCTAAGAGCGCAGACAAGAACTATATGCTTCATTTTAATATATTATAACTCATAGTTCTGTGGACGTAGCCCTAGAGAAGGGTGAACCACATATATTTTGTGTTGTGTGCGATTGGTATTTTGTCTCTGTCATTGATATATTGTGATTGCATTATTGTTTTAGGTATGAAAAATATATGTGCAGATTAGATCCAAGATGATAAGTGATATATGAATGATGTGTTGTTCTTGTATTAGATCCAGTTGATATTCCCCCTGGTTGTAGACATCTTTGTCTGGAAACCCTCTCATAACTGCTTCGGGTGAGACTGCATCTACTTCGCAGGTATTGTCAAAAGGGATAGTAGTTAGGGCTTGTTGGTGCGCTCTTGGAGATAAACCCTGGGTCTGCCCCTATGCCAACAAATGGTTCCATTGTCGGGACATGAATATTCTTGAGGGAATGTCAAGGTGGTTCCCATCAAAGACAGAGACTCAAAAGTGGATAGACGATCAATAAAAGGACTCTGTTGAAGCCCATAACAAGAACCCTAATATTAGTATAGAGGATTGGTTGGAGAAATATATCTTCACTGATATACATGAAATGTTATTTGGGGGAATCCATCAGGATCTATACAAGTGGTTAGCTAGATTAGCAGATACCCATTTTGAGATCTGATCTAGACTTCCTATGGTTTGGACATCAGAGTTGATCAAGAAGGTCAAAAGAGTTGATAACACCGTATCATGAGCAGTAGACCACTGGTTTGATAACACCATTGGAGAGTACATCACAAAGTTTGTTGTTGATAGAGTAGAGTCATACAGCCAAGCTGAGCGATATTTATTTAAGGTACCCAGAGGAAAAAAATTACAATTCTTGAAGTTGAGACTCAAGATGCTATTGCGTGAGAAGAACATCTTGAAGATACAGTAGATTGGTCTGATCTAGAAAGGATAATGTTCAAGAATTCATACAATGACAATGACAAAGAAGTTGGACATACGTGCAGTGGGAGAGTGTTCAAAGAAGTTCACCTTGCAAACTTGTTCAAGCAGAACTACGGGGATGAAGGTTTCTATAGTGGAGAAGAGGAAGATCTGAGAGACGAGGACCATTCAGAACCTGCTGGGATAGAGGAAGGGAAAGTTGAAGAGCTTCACCGAGAAGAACCCGAGACTTCAAAAAGTGCGCAAACCACTGAAGTAAGTACTATTTTCCCTCCTGTTGATTCAACAACACTAAGAAACCAGAATAGTCAGAGTCACCAGAGTCCTCAGAATATTATTAATAGCAGTTTGACACATACTCAGTCAGGGATCCTAGGAAGATCTATGGTGGATGAGATGAGACTTCCTATTTTTAGGGGATGTTTTTCCCGATTCTGTACTTAAGGCTTAGAAGTACAGTGTCAAGGCATTCGAAAGTAGGTAAAAGATGGAGAAGGGAGAAACGTCAATCTTCGGCAATGGAAACTAGGGAAGATTTCTATGTTGACATTGTCTAGCTTCCAATTGTTCCTGGATAGTTATATCTTGTTCAATGGCTGCCCATGAATGTTCAAGTTCAACCCAATTAGTAGTTGTTTTAAGAATAGTGTCGAAAAGGTTCAAGGCAATGTGCATTTGTTTTGATAATCCGGGTTCGATATTGGGTTGTTTTGGTACAGGGATAGTCATGGAGGAACAATAAAAATAGGAAAATTTTCAGAGAGAGATTAAGTGTTGTCTCAATTTGGTCGTATAAAAGAGAATTTATGACTGAGGAGTAAGATAGGGATTCAAATCAAAGGCTCTTTCCCGTAACTGTATTATATTTTAATAAAAAGTGTGAGGTGGGAGAAAAACATTTAGCCGTCTATAGTGTAAGGCTCCTATCAAGGGAGAATATCACGTATAAACAAAAGAGGAAAAATGTAAGGAAATAACCGATGTAGCAGAGAATATGTGTAGAATTATGCAAATGTGGACTGGTCTTACACCCGCTGATAGCTAGTACAGAGGAAAAATAGTAAACAATTATAGAAAACCAAAATTCATTCGCTATAGTAGTGGTCGTACTAAATTATAACGAAGCACATAAATTAGGAATATGAAATGAAATGAAATATGAGATACAAGGAAACAAAATTGTAACACAGTCATGACAGAATTGAGAATCTTCAGATTTGCTTGTATTAACTCTCAAATGTAAAAAACTCTGTTACAATCAACACAAAAAGGTCCAACCTTGTTTATATCTTTCTGTGGTATATTTATACAATTTTACAAATAAGATATAATCTCAATAGTCACAAAAATTTTGGTTATGAAAGGGAGGAGAGAAATCACACCATTTCTTCTATGTCTTCACTTCGTGCTAGACGTTTGTCATCATGCGGGCTCAGTACAGGCGACACATCTTTCAACCAGTTGAGATATTAGCCGTGACGGTTATACTTGACAGCTGGCTTCAAAGAAGTAACATTCTCGTGATAACTGTTGCATCCTGTCTTCCATCTGTCCATCTATGATGTCGATGGCACATAATCGCGTGTTGGGTTTAATCATGCATTTATCTACTTGGAATATGTCCACCATAGTCATCTGAGAGATATCGGTCGAATCTCTTTCTTCCTTTTCCTTCAGATCAAGCGAAATCTTTTCCACATTCATTTGCATCAACGTCTCGGCACTGCCTCCACTGTCGATGCCCAGCAGCTCGTCGTCTATGGAATTAAAGGCCTCCTCTAAGGAATTGGTTATATTTTGGGCTTGTTACTTGACTTCGACGATGTTATGCTCCCATTCCTTTAATAGAATGTTTTCTCTAGTTTGATCTGAAATGGTGAACCTGGCAGTACCTGCTGAAACCCTGTTGTTCGTGGACATCACAGTCTCCTGGAAGGCGACCTGAGCTGCTCCGGCATCCCTCTCTCTAGAAAATAAGTTCTCAGAAACCTGATTGACCAACAGACAGTTGTCCTGGATCGCTTCCACCTTGGTGAACAAATTTTGTTGTGCTGCAGAGACTCTACTTCGAATCTCGATCGCCTAGGATTTGAACATCCTGATGTCTATCGTTCTGTTCTCGACAATCTCCACCCTAGCCTGCAGTTTTTCGATCAAATCCTTATGCTGGTTAGCTTGCATCTGACCATCCTGGACCACTAGCTGTGCTTGTTCGAGCTTATTTTTAAGCATCTCTATCTCATTCTTATCGGCCAACCTGGCCTGCTCTATTCCTACGCTCACCTGGTCTTTAGCAGTCTTAGTTGTTGTGGCCAATCTTTCTTCAAGGGTCTTAATGAGGCGATTTTTCCTTTAAATTTGGTTTTTTAAGAGCCCAACTGAAAATTGATTTGTCGAGGCATATGCTCCTAGCGTCCCTGCTATTTCAGTGGTGAATTGCTCATTATTTTTGTCCTTTCCCTCAGTTATAACTTTATACTTTTTGGCAGTTGACTCTCCTTCCTGGTAGAATTTCCTTTTTAATACTGCCTTTCTCTTCTTATCAAATAAAAACTCATTCAGAGGGAGTTCTTCCACCCTTATGGGCCTCAATTCTTCATTGAATATCCATCCCGCATCGATATTTCCCTGCGTCGACTGCAAGGGGGTAACTGATGTGATGGGTTCCCCGATCTGCTTCGCAGATTTTCCCGGAGTAGCGACCAGACTCTGTTTCTTTGGCGGGTTGGGAGTCTTTATTTCTGCTTCCGGACTCTACTTCTTCAGCGGGTCTGGAGTCTTTTTCTCTGCTTCCGAACTCTTCATTTTCTCCCCATCGTCTTGGTGTTTTCCTTGGTTGGGAGTCGCATCCTTAGAACCTTTGGCATCTTTCTGTTTTTCCTCCGACGTACTCAGACCCTCACCTCGCAACACTGCGAGAAGAGAGTTGCATCAATGTTCCTGGAACTTCAAAACATTGACTCTTTCCTTAGGTGACAAGGATTGTATCTGGGCTAGAATCTCCTCATAGGACCTTGCTCCTTGGAAAATTTCATCTGAGGGTGAATTCTCATGTTTAAATCTCTTGAACCCGCAATTTTCCAAATGGTTTCTCACGACCCTCTATGTATCGTGCTTCTTGTATTCGATGGAGAGAAAATTTAGGTCTTCCAGGGCTGCGGCCTCGGCTTTGGCATGCCCGAAATATAATAAAGAATAATAATTCAAATGAACAAGAAAATACGGCCATAGCTTCTTCGAATACCATTTAAGTTCTTTGCTTACACTGCCAATTACCATTTTCCGTGCAACCTCGCGATAAGCCAACTTGTCAGGAATGAACAATGGCAGTGCGTGTGAGGGAATGGAAGCCCCGAAGACTCTAAGGTATGAGAATTCTACTTCCACATACTAGTCTGTTATGCTTCTTAGATTCATTACTATGTTTTCCGAGATCCGAGGTGGCGGGTGACCAAAAATGACGACATGCAGGGGCACCATCACCCAGTTAAAAATTTCATACGCAAAATTTTCCTCTTTATTTTCCCATAATTTTGCATAATATACATGTATGGGTTCATCTTCAATCAGAGTCCAACTCCATCTTATTAATAGAAATGGTGTCATAGAAAAAATTGCGTCCATAATGTATGCGGACATGAAGAATGACGACGCCTTCCCATTCTCCTTCTGCTCCCGATACTATGTGACCCGATTGGTCAAGCTATCCGAAAGGATCTTTGCCCAGTTAAAGGAACTGCCTTCGGCGACCTGAAACATTAGAGGCACCCACGCAAGGAATAAATGCGATGTGTCCTCTTTCCCATATAACCGGCATGTCATCATGGCCACATATTTGTACTGCGGTTCTAAAGAAGTGATTGAATATATGTCGTGGCTATCAGCTCTGAACTTTGCGGTGTTTGAAACCCAATCCTTTATCAAACTGGACATGGTTTTATCATACTTCATGCATTCCTTTTCCTTGAACTCGTCCAAGAACTCAGTGCCATATATGTGGTCAGACATCACGAGCAGCTTATACATGGATTGTAGATGTTACGGCCTGAAAGTCCCGATGATGACTTTCTGCTCGTTCATGATAGTCCTGGTCGGTATGTCCACATGATCCAACGCCCATCGGACCATCTCATAATATGGAAGCAACTGTGGCCTGGCTGCTACTTTGTGCATTCCGGATTGGATGACTATTTTGTACTTGGTGGTTATATCATCTCTTTCATTGTCGTCGGAGTCGTCAGAATAATCCACCATTTCTGATTGCAGAATATCTGAAACATATGACCAGTTAGGGACCAAGTTGATACTTCGGGGCAAAGTATCGGAGACATTGTCTGAGCCTTCTCCCGAAACCTCAACATTCGCCTTTGATGCTTTTCGCGGAGCCATGGCTTAAGCTTGTATTTTATCTCTTCTGCGATAGAACTGCGTATACATACATAAGTTAGTTTACTCAACTATAATGTGCTCTACAAAATATGAAATTCATTTGTTATAATAAACCACATCTCTTATATATATTTGAACACTCGGTACCTTTCAGAACAAGTCTATCAAATCATATTTAGAAGTAAATTTTGTCGTAAAAACCCGATCTTATTTTCATAGATTTACCCTATTTCCTCATTAATGTCATAAATTTTGGCGGTTTAAAAGTCAGTTGGCATATGGAGAGAAAAGGCTATCTCGTGAATCGTGCAAGCATCAAAACGTGGGATATGTCTTGATTTAGCTTAATTAATCCAATCTTACCAACGTTAATCAATATCTCGGTACTTGTTATATCGGGGATTCTGTTTTAACACTTTGAATTTCTAACATCCGAGACTGCGAAGATCGATTTGTTTAATAAAAAGGTAATCATTATTTGGGGCTTGATTAATTTTATAATTATTATATTCTCCATATCGTGACTTGGAGCTTCGAAGATAAGTTTCCGGAAGATTTACATGCCGAGCTGCGAAACCGAAAGATCGCGATAGCATGACTTAATTAAAAGGGAAGATAAACTTGGATTAAGCGATCAATTAATTACGGTATAACTGCATCGTGACTTCGCAAGTCAGATTTTAGACGGTGAAACTTTCAAAAAGGACAACGCCGAGTGGTGAAATGTCGAGAGAATCCTTTACCATAGTTTAGCTTTTACCCTTAACCTTGACATGAGTTACTCAAATAAGGACCTCGTGTTCTCGGCTATCGGGGCTATGACAATAAATTTTTGGGTTTGGCGAACGTCGAGGCGTGAAACCCCGACAATGATTAATCATGAGTTAGGGAAAAATTTTACCCTTGTTACTGTCTCGAGTGAAAAGTTAAAACGATTTCGTCATTTCGTGACTCAGGACGTGTGAACTACATGAGTTATAGTATCTGACCTGCGAGATCCTGAAGTACAACAAAAAGAGGAAACATTTTTAAGAAAGGTAGGACTTGTTTCGAGAGTAGAAAAATCATCGTTGCTCGCGTGATAAAGCTTCAGAGATCTAGATATCTCAAAGGGAAAAATGAAAACCATTTTTTAGATTTAAAGCATTAAAAATGAAATTTGTGACGGGCTAGAAAAACAGGGGCGGCTCCAACTAGGGATCCTGCCTTCCTGTGAGGCAGGAAGAACAGTAGACCTAGTGCCAATATTGGGTAAATTGAGTCAAAATCTCAATCAGGCGAAAAGGTTCCCGAGAAGAGGGTATCGAAGGGGGAAAAAGACTTTGTTCTTTCCCTTGGAAAGCTTTTACAAAATCAAATATTCTTTTTAAACATAGTTGTAGTCCCTTTCACAATTTTCCCTTTCCCGCTACTAAATTCAGGTGTTTTTTAAGACAATCGAAACAATCCTAGGAGACCCAACAGATCTTGCACCTATCAGCTTGCACCAAAAGAATAAGATTATATGTTTTTAATTGGGGAGTCCCATTTGAATTTGGGATGTGGATCAGGTTTTAAAAAGCATTGGTTACCAGAGTAGAGTTATATTCATGTATAATAGCCTTACAGATATCTCAGACATTGCTTCACTACCAGCGAGCATGTTCAGTACCCCGGTGAAGTTATCCGACCCCTTTTACTGAATTTCCTTTCACCACTTTGGAATATATTCATGCATTTAAATGTTGAGATGAGGGCAATCATTTCTGAATTTCCTTCCATCGTCTCTTGGACTAGGTGGGGGCAATCATTTCTGAATTTCCTTTCACCACCTGTCTTATAATTTTCTTTTTAGAGCACAAAGATGGGGGAAATCAGTGTGTATCAGGGCTGATATCTGCGTAATATTTTGCATTATAGGTTTGTCAACTTACTTTTATTACTCGGTACCAACCTTCCCTTGACCTTCACCATATCTTCATTCTTGGGGAGAAAAAGGAAAATAACTTTTTAAGGGCATTCTATTTGAGCAAGCTTCAATCCTTCGATGTCATTGAAAAACCTAGGAAAGTTAGGATCACTCTAAATGTTCCTTCGCTTAGGAGGGGATCAAGCAGTTGTGAAGACCTGCTTTCTTTCCACAATCTGCTTTGAATCTCACGAGCTTGGAACGAAAAACTTTTATCCCTTCGTATATGAGATAGAAAGATGGTGACTTTCTAAAAGGTAAGCCCGAAAATAGACAGGATGCCAGGTAGTGATTTACTGACTAGAAATACAGAGGTCAAACAAATCAAAACTGATTTTTGTATATTTTTCGGGGATAATTTGGCTTTGACTGACCCTTTTTAGATTGGGCGAATTCGCTTAAATTGTCTTAAATTTTTTAAAGATTATCAAACCAAGAAACAACTATGTTATCTATCAGTTCAGCTGATATTGCAGTTTGAATGGCGTTACCTCGGTTTTCTTTAATAGTCTTTAATAACATGTCCTTTGAGAAATCTCGTTTTTACCTTTTCCTTTCCCTTTCTTTGTGCAATATGAAACTACTTTAGGTATCACCTGTTTATGCTGATTTATTTCTGACACTAACTTTCAGATTACTTATCCTACTTGTTTCACATGTAGTTGGAATCCTGTAAAAAGAAAAATATGAATCTTATTCGAAATGTGTCGAAAGTTCATGAACGAAAAAAGAAAATCAAAAGAAATGTTTAAATGAAAATACATATATATACAATTTTTTTTTTTTTGAATCTGGGGACTGTTACGTCATGTAATGCTTTAGATACCGCCCGTTGACAGGGGCATTGAGGACTTCTCCGTCTATATTTTCTAGTAGGAAAGAATTTTTTCCTTCTGGAGCTGAGACCCTAAATGGTCCATACCATAGGTGGTCAAATTTACTATGCTTCACTGCTTCCTCCTTTCTTGCATCCCATCTTAGCACTAAATCACCTAGAAGGAATTCTTTGTCCTTTGCTTTATGGTCGAATAATGCTTTCATGTCATCTTCATACTTCTGCATCTTTTCATCAACTTCGACTCTATGTTTTTGAACCTCAATCAGTTGATTTATTCTCCTAGTTACATGATTGGGTTCTTCATTTTGTTCCTGCCATAACTTCATCACTAGTAACGCTAGGTTTATAAGTAGAACAGCATATGTCCCGTAGACCATTTGAAAAGGTGAAATGTCGATAGACCTTTTAGTGCTAATGTGGTTTTCCCATAATGTGTATTTTAAGTGCACATGCCATGACCTTTTATTTTCATCCAATACTTTCTTGATTATATTTACCAGGCTCTTGTTAGATGACTCGGCCAATCTCTTCCCCTGGGGGTAATATGCTATGGAATGGCCAAGAACGATGGTATACCTTTGACAGAAGTTGATCATAGCCATAGATTTAAAGGCCTAGGCATTATCAGTAACTATATTTCGAGGACAACCGAATCTTGACAAAATATTGTCTTCCAAGAAATCGATTACCACCGCGTCTGTTGCCCTCTTGGTTGGAATGGCTTCCACCCACTTAGTAAAATAATCTGTAGCTGTTAAGATCCACTTATGTTGTGCACTAGAATGGGGATTAATTTCACCTATGAATTCTGGACCCCATTGCTGAAATGGAGCTTCATCTTTGACTGGAACTAGAGGTAGTGCCGAGAGCTTTTGTTTACCTGCGAATATCTGACAAGGGTTGTAGGCACGCACTTTGGCATTGACGTCTGAAAAGAGTTTCGGCCAATAGTACCCAGCCCTCAAGATCTTGTAAGTTGTAGCTCTCTGTGCGTGATGCCCCCCATAGACTTCCTCATGAAATTCATCTATAACCCGCTGATTTTCCGATTCAACTAAATAGACTAACAGGAAACCGAGTGGATCTTTCCAATATAGCTTACTTTCGGCAATACAATATTTAACTGCATGGAGTTTTAAAGTTTTGCATTTAGATGGTGATAGTTCATTTGGGAATTTTAGGTTCAGCAAGTAAAACATTATGTCTCTATACCAGCCTGACAATATGAACTTCTCTTCGATCTTGTTTGGGTCTGTTTGCTCATCCAGCTCGTTTAGGCTCGTGTCTCCATCACCTTCCTGTAGGCAATTGATATCAAGGGCTCTGAAATTTGACTCAGCTAAGAGTTTGTCCAGTCCTTTCCCTTTTATAAGTTTGGTCGGTTTAACTTCCAGATTGAATTCTTAGATTTTAGCGAGCCATCGCCCTCTTTTTCCATCACTGTCTGGCTATACCAATATATCTTTCACAGAACTAGTAGGCATGTACACGATTATCTTTGAATGTAGCACATAGGTTCTGAATGCCTTCAATGCTTTTACCATTGCGTACGCCTTTTTTTCTATTATGTCATACTTCATTTCTACGTCTCTAAGGCTCTTGCTAAAAAACGCGATTGGTTGTTCGAATCCTTCTTCATCCTTCTGTAGGAGCACCACGGCTATAGTATGTTCAGAGGCAAATGAGAAAATAAGAAAATCTTTCAGATAGTCTAGACTTGCTAACACAGGTGCCTCATTTATGACTTTCTTAATATGCACAAACGATGATCTGGCCTCGGTTGTCCAATTTACTCCGCTATCCTTCTTCAACATCCCTGTGATCAATTTTACAATCTCAACAAAATTGGGGATAAACCTTCATAAAAAATTTATTCTTCCTAAGAAAGATTGAATCTCTTTTATATTTTTGGGGATACTTATAGTATCTATTGCTTCAATTCTCTTAGGATCAATCCTGATTCCATCCTTAGATACGATATGGCCCAAAAGATTACCTTCCCACATAGCGAAATGTGATTTCTTTCGGTTAAAAGATAGACCAAACCTGCAACATTTTTCGAAAGTCTGTTTAAGATGGATCAAGTGTTCTTCATCGGTTTTAGAGAAAACCGTCAAATCGTCGAGGTAAATGACTACGAATTTGTCCCTTTCTCCTATGAAAGCAATGTCCATAGCACGTTTGAATGTAGCCCCTGCATTCATCAAACCAAAAGGAATTTTGTCATACATGAATGTACCCCATGGTGTGGTGAAAGAAGTTTTTTCCCTGTCTTGTTCATTCATGGCGATTTGATTATAACCAGAGAACCCATCTATCATAGACATTCGGTTTGCTCCAACTACTTTTT
>JZKD02S1856328.1:0-41883 GCA_000966675.3 Picea glauca | reverse complement strand
AATAATCTGTAGCTATTAAGATCCACTTATGTTGAGCACTAGAATGGGGATTAATTTCACCTATGAAGTCTGGACCCCATTGCTGAAATGGAGCTTCAGCTTTGACTGGAACTAGAGGTAGTGCCGAGAGCTTTTGTTTACCTGCGAATAGCTGACAAGGGT
The DNA here is from genome assembly GCA_000966675.3 of Picea glauca. NCBI lineage: Eukaryota > Viridiplantae > Streptophyta > Pinopsida > Pinales > Pinaceae > Picea > Picea glauca. Next base: position 41,721 of record JZKD02S1856328.1, on the reverse strand, counting down.
TGTAGGCACGCACTTTGGCATTGACGTCCGAAAAGAGTTTCGGCCAATAGTACCCAGCCCTCAAGATCTTGTAAGCTGTAGATCTCCGTGCGTGATGCCCCCCATAGACTTCCTCATGAAATTCATCCATAACCCGCTGAGTTTCCGATTCAACTAAATATACTAACAGGAAACCGAGTGGATCTTTCCAATATAGCTTACTTTCGGCAATACAATATTTAACTACATGGAGTTTTAAAGTTTTGCATTTAGATGGTGATAGTTCATTTGGGAATTTTAGGTTCAGCAAGTAAAACATTATGTCTCTATACCAGCCTGACAATATGAACTTCTCTTCAATCTTGTTTGGGTCTGTTTGCTCATCCAGCTCGTTTAGGCTCGTGTCTCCATCGCCTTCCTGTAGGCAATTGATATCAAGGGCTCTGAAACTTGACTCAGCTAAGAGTTTGTCCAGTCCTTGCCCTTTTATAAGTTTGGTCGGTTTAACTTCCAGATTGAATTCTTGGATTTTAGCGAGCCATCGCCCTCTTTTTCCATCACTGTCTGGCTATACCAATATATCTTTCACAGAACTAGTAGGCATGTACGCGATTATCTTTGAATGTAGCACATAGGTTTTGAATTCCTTCAATGCTTTTACCATTGCGTACGCCTTTTTTTCTATTACGTCATACTTCAGTTCTACGTCTCTAAGGCTCTTGCTAAAAAACGCGATTGGTTGTTCGAATCCTTCTTCTTCCTTCTGTAGGAGCACCACGGCTATAGTATGTTCAGAGGAAAATGAGAAAATAAGAAAATATTTCAGATAGTCTAGACTTGCTAACACAGGTGCCTCGTTTATGACTTTCTTAATATGCACAAACGATGATCTGGCCTCGGTTGTCCAATTTACTCCGCTATCCTTCTTCAACATCCCTGTGATTAATTTTACAATCTCAACGAAATTGGGGATAAACCTTCGTAAAAAATTTATTCTTCCTAAGAAAGATTGAATCTCTTTTATATTTTTGGGGATACTTATAGTATCTATTGCTTCAATCCTCTTAGGATCAATCCTGATTCCGTCCCTAGATACGATATGGCCCAAAAGATTACCTTCCCACATAGCGAAATGTGATTTCTTTGGGTTCAAAGATAGACCAAACCTGTAGCATTTTTCGAAAGTCTGTTTAAGATGGATCAAGTGTTCTTCATCGGTTTTAGAGAAAACCGTCAAATCGTCGAGGTAAATGACTACGAATTTGTCCCTTTCTCCTATGAAAGAAATTTCCATAGCACGTTTGAATGTAGCCCCTGCATTCATCAAACCAAAAGGCATTTTGTCATACATGAACGTACCCCATGGTGTGGTGAAAGAAGTTTTTTCCCTGTCTTGTTCATTCATGGCGATTTGATTATAACCAGAGAACCCATCTATCATAGACATTCGGTTTGCTCCAACTACTTTTTCTAGCACATGGTCCATTTTGGGCAGCGGATAATTATCCTTGAGAGACAACTTATTTAAGTTTCGGAAATACACACACAGTCTGATTTCTCCATTCTTTTTCCTGATCGGGACCAGGTTTGCTACCCAGTCTGAGTATCTCAGAGGTATGATTATTTTTGTGTATAAAAGTTTCTTAACTTCCTTTTCGATCACGGGTAACAAAATGGGGTGAATCTGCCTAAGCTTTTTCCTAAACGGTTTGACCCCAGGCTTCAAAGGTATCTTGTGATCAATTATGGAAGTGTCATATGTTCTTAACTCGTCATAAGACCAGGAGAAAACATCCTTATACTATCTGAGTAGGTTTTTATACTTATCTTTTACTTCGGGAGGGAGGAACTTGGATATTTTTACCACCCTGGATTTTTTTTCAGTTCCTATATCACAGTCCTCCACTTCTTTTGGTTGGGGCTGTAAAGTGGATTTTACCGGTACGTCATTCTGATCAAAAGGTCTTTCTAAAGGAATCAATCCTTTCAGAATTTGGTTACTTTTGAGGACTAGCATATGATGATCCACAATTTTTTCTCAGAAGGTTTCAGGATCTTCCCCTTCTTGCATGATCCACATCGGGTCATTTTGATTTTCTTGGTCTGCATGAGTTTCGGAGAACTCCCCCACTGCTGCAAGAAATTTCTTCATTTGTTCGTCATCTTCAAAGACCTGCCAGTGTTAGATATTGTCTGGTATAGAGGGTTTGTATCTGATTTCAATGTGATACTTCAATTTGAAAGTCGTGGGAGGAGAGAAGGTTGAAGTTGCCTTTGCCAATGCATCAACATGTAGATTCTCTGTGCGAGGGATAAAATGGACATTCACGGATGAGAAAAAGTTTTCCATGAGATCCCAAGCACAATTTATGTATGTTCTTAGTCTGGGATGCTTGGCTAGGTACTGTCAGTTTATTTGTTTGACTATTAACTCAGCATCACCATATACCTCCAAGTTACTTATTTTTAGCTTCTTGGCAGCCTCTAATCCTAAGATCAACGCTTCATATTCGCATACGTTGTTAGTGTAATCTATGTCCCACTGCAGTTGGTAAGAGAAAGGAACAATGAATTTACCTTCGGGAGCCACTAAAAGCACTCCTGCACCCACCCCTTCAGAAGATAAAGCATCGTCAAAATACATTTTCCAAACCCCGGTGTTACACAAATCCTCTGTCTGTGACTTGACTCTTCTTGCTCTATATCGATTTCCTCCAGACAACCATCCAAACCATCATCAAAAGACAAGATGCAATTTCCCAGATCTTAGTCCGTGATGTAAATAGGGAAATTGTTTGGGTTCTGAGGGTCACTCATTGTATATGCTAATCTCGTTTCTCTGTACAACCGAGTGAACTGACCACCGAACACGGGAATTGTGGAAAACATCATGTCCAATTGAAGAGAACCCCACAACTTGGCTCCCCATGACCTAGATAATAGCATACCATACTTAGGGGGAACATTTGCGATAACCACATCCATCAGGATACTCTTAACCGGGACCTACGCCAGGGTAACTACCAGATCTTTTATCATCCCCATACACTTAACCCTTCTTGAGTCAAAAGAGTACATATTTCCATAAGGTCTTGTGATCTGGAGACCCAACTTGTCTATTATAATCTTAGGCATAACGTTATAGGAGGCTCCGGAGTCTAACATACAATTATGCAGCAACTGATCATACACATTCAGAGTGATATAAAAGGGAGAAATGGTGTCTTTGGCCCCTTCGAAATGGGGACCAAAGGTGATGTTAGGTTTGTCATATTCCAATTTTAAAACATCAGAATGGATTTCTATCTCAGAGACACCCATCGATTTGGTAATTTGCTTCCAATAAACGAGGTTTTTCGCTAATTCTACCAAAGGGATTGGTATCTTAATTTTATTTATCTCATTTTCAAAACTGAAAGCTCCGCTCACCTTGTATGTTTCTTTGGTTGAGACTTCTAAATCCTTCCTTTCCGAATTATTTGTCTGTACTGCTTTATCACTCATGGTCCTGGTTGAAGACGTAACTTTATTTACCAGTTCAATTCCTTGTGCTTGGGTTTCAACTTTTTCCACTTCGGACTCTTGTGTGCTCACTAATTTAGTTTTGTTGTTGGGTAATAAGGTCTATTCTGAAGGAGGATCATAAGCTTGACCTCTTTGGAGGATTTTCATGGGTTGAGTAGTTGAGGTGGGCTTACTCTTAGATCTTAAGTTGTACTTTGGTTGAAACTCAGCCATTATCATATCAGTTTCTGGTTGAGATTCACAGAGATCAGTGTGATCACCTTCTTCACCACTATTTGACGGTCATGGCATGTTTAGAGATTTTTCATAGTCTTCTCGAGTCAAATATGGTTGAGTGCAGTCATCATTGAAGTTCGTGAAATCATTATCCAAATCTCCGAAGTCTTGAAAATCATTCGCTTCTATAAAATTTTCATTCTTTAAGGGAGCTTGTATTTTTTTATCTTCATTTTTTATTTGTCTTTGTTGGTTCAGGGGGTTGGGGTTCCTCTTGAAATACTTTTTGGGGAAAGAGTCAACTTTGGCCTGTTCGAGCTCCATTCTGGATATTTTATTTGACAGTTCTTTAATCACTCTGGCCATATCATCCACCCTATCCTCTGCAGATCTATTAGACCCTGAAGGACCTGCTTGTTCTCTAGAGCGTTTGGTCTCTCGGTTTCCAGTTTCTAATTTATCTTTAAGCTTACCCGAAGCCATCATATTAGACTCTATTTCTACCACATCGTCCTGCATTTGGTTTAGGGTGGCTCCCCTTCTTTCTCACAGAAGGAGTAAAAAATCTGGCTCAAAAGCTCCGGCGAAAGTCACTTTGGTCGTGGGTTGGGACGGTTTAACCTTGGTTGGGATTTTATTGTACAGTTTATTGAATCTTTGAATAAATTCCATGATTGTTTCTGAGTTCTTTTTCCTTAAAGACCCAAATTCGGTTAAATAATATAGATGGTATTTTCTCTCACCCCATTGTCTGAGGAAAGCATCTTCCAAAGTGTCGTAAGACAAGATAGATGTTGCAGGTAGGCTCTGAAACCAAGTTCGGACCTAGCCTTCGAAAGTTTGGAAAAGAAGTCTCGAATATACGTCCTCATGTTTGATACCTAGGATATTCGTGAATTGATTGAAGAAATTAATATGTTCGGTCGCGGTCAGATCCCCTTCCCCAGTGAACTTCGGTAAATTTTTTATGTAATTCTTGGGAAGGTCATGTAGAGGGACGGACAATACTAAGGGAGCATATCTGGCTGCAACTTTCACGAAAACTCTGGGAGGGGGAGCAGGCCCTTGGCCTCCAGCTCCTCCTAGAGGGGATCCTCCCCCTCCTCCTCCAATAAACCCTCCTCCTCCTCCTACAAATCCTCCACCTCCACCTCCGGAAACTGGCATCGTTATTTGTGGAAAGTTATAAAGGGGGTTTTGGAAAATTAAAAGTGACTCTTTGTTTTCTTCACGAAGAGGAAAATACGAAGAGGAAAGATAAGGAACACGAGGACTCGGTTCCTCAGATTTGCAAGAGTCGAAATCAGGAGAACCAACGGGTGTGGAAACCGAGTGTGTAACACACTCTTCAGACTTTGGTGAAGTTGGTAAATTAAACTGAAGGAAAGATGGTATGTCAAAGCCGACGAACTTTCAAGAGGGCCCTTTCCTTTGTGTACTAAGGGGATTGTCAGACAAATCTCACTCCTAACATTGGAGCAGCTTGACGTTGAATATTTAGCATCAAAGAGAGGACTGAGCGAAGTTGAGGGTTTGGAAGGACTCTTAGTATTCAGTGACGGGGTTTTAAGTTTGTAAACTGCAGCAGTTGGCTTAAGAGAGCCTCTCGCCTTTAGAATTTTTTCGGGATCGGTAACGGGCGTAATATGCTTACCATCCGGGTTTTGTATGGTATTCCTTTGACCGAATGCCAGTTTATTACTTGTGGAGTCACCAAGTGAAAGATTAAAATCCTTAAAAGGTGTGTACTCTTTGTTCACTATCAAAGGGTAACACTTTCAATGAAAAACAAATGTCGTTTTCCCAGGGAAAAAGATTTCGTAACTTTGGTCCCCGACAACGGTGCCAGAAAGATGTTGTTCCTGAGTCTATACTTAAGGCTTAGAAGTACAGTGTCAAGGCATTCGAAAGTAGGTAAAATATGGAGAAGGGAGAAACGTCAATCTTCGGAAAGGAAACTAGGGAAGATTTCTACGTTGACATTGTCTAGCTTCCAATTGTTCATGGATAGTTATATCTTGTTCAATGGCTGCCCATGAACGTTCAAGTTTGACCCGGTTAGTAGTTCTTTTAAGAATAGTGTCGAAAGGTTCAAGGCAATGTGCGTTTGGTTTGATAATCCGAGTTCGATATTGGGTTGTGTTCTTACAGGGACAGTCATATGGAGGAACAGTAAAAATAGGAAAAATTTCAGAGACAGATTGAGTGTTGTCTCAATTTGGTCGTATAAAAGAGAATTTACGGCTGAGGAGTAAGATAGGGATGCAAATCAAAGGCTCTTTCCCGTAACTATATTATATTTTAATAAAAGGTGTGAGGTGGGAGAAAAACATTTAGCCGTCTATAGTGCAAGGATCCTATCAAGGGAGAATCTCACGTATAAACAGAAGAGGAAAAATGTAAGGAAATAACCAATGTAGCAGAGAATATGTGTAGAATTCTGCAAATGTGGACTGGTCTTACACCCGCTGATAGCTGGTACAGAGGAAAAACAGTAAACAATTACAGAAAACCAAAATTCATTCGCTATAGTAGTGGTCGTACTAAATTATAACAAAGCACATCAATTAGGAATATGAAATGAAACGAAATATGAGATACAAGGAAACAAACTTGTAACACAGTCGTGACGGAATTGAGAATCTTCAAATTTGCTTGTATTAACTCTCAAACGTAAAAAAATCTGTTACAATCGACACAAAAATGTCCAGCCTTGTTTATTTCTTTCTGTGGTATATTTATACAATTTTACAAATAAGATAGAATCTCAATAGTCACAAAAATTTCAGTTATGAAAGGAGGAGAGCAATCGCTCCATTTCTCTTTCTCTGTCTTCACTTGGTACCAGACGTTTATCATCGCGTGGGCTCGGTACATGCGACACATCTTTCAACTAGTTGAGATATTAGTCGTGACGGTTCTGCTTGAAAGCTGGCTTCAAAGAAGTAACATTCTCGTGATAACTACTACATCCTGTCTTCCATATGTCCATCTATGATGTCGATGGTGCATAATCACGCGCTGGGTTTAATAATGCATGTATCTACTTGGACTATGTCCACCATAGTCATCTCCGAGATATCGGCTGAATCTGTTTCTTCCTTTTCCTTCAGATCAAGCGAGATCTTTTCCACATTCATTTGCATCAACGTCTTGGCACTGCCTCCGCTGTCGATGCCCAATAGCTCGCCATCTATGGAATTAAAGGCCTCCTCTAAGGAATTGGTTATCTTTTGGGCTTGTTGCTTGCCTTTGGTGATGTTATGCTCCCATTCCTTTTATAGAATGTTTCCTATGGTTTGCTCTGAAATGGTGAACCTGGGAGTACCTGTCAAAACCCTGTTATTCATGGCTATCACAGCCTCCTGGAAGGTGACCTGAGCCACTCCAGCATCCCTCTCTCTGGAAGATAAGTTCTCGGAAACCTGATTAACCAACAGACAGTTGTCCAGGATCGCTTCCACCTTGGCGAGAAAATTTCGCTGTGCCACAGAGACTCTGCTTTGAATCTCGATCGCCTGGGATTTGAACATCCCGATGTCTATCATTCTATTCTCGGCAATCTCCACCCTAGCCTACAGTTGTTTGATCAAATCCCTATGTTGGCTAGCTTGCATCCGACCATCCCGGACCACCAATTGTTCTTGTTCGAGCTTAGTTTTGAGCATCTCTATCTTTTTCTTATCGGCCAACCTGGCCTGCTCTATTCCTATGCTCGCTTGGTCTTTAGCAGTCTCTGTTGTTGTGGCCAATTTGGCTTCAAGGGTCTTAATGAGGCGATTTTTTCTTTTAAGTTGGTTTTTTAAGACCCCAACTGAAAATTGATTTGACGAGGCATATGATCCTAGCATCACTGCTATTTCAATGGCAAATTGCTCATTCTTTTTGTCCTTTCCCTCAGTTATAAATTTATACTTTTTGGCAATTGACTCTCCTTCCTGGTAGAATTCCCTTTCTACTACTGACTCTCTCTTCTTATCGAATAAAAACTCATTCTGAGGGAATTATTCCACCCTTATGGGCCTCAATTCTTCATTGAATATCCATCCCGCATCGATATTTCCCTGTGTCGACTTCAAGGGGGTAACTGATGTGATGGGTTCCCCGATCTGCTTCACAAATTTTCCCGGAGTAGCGACCAGACTCTGTTTCTTTGGCGGGTTGGGAGTCTTTATTTCTGCTTCCGGACTCTACTTCTTCAGCGGTTCTGGAGTCTTTTTCTCTGCTTCCGAACTCTTCATTTTCTCCCCATCGTCTTGGTGTTTTCCTTGGTTGGGAGTCGCATCCTTAGAACCTTTGGCATCTTTCTGTTTTTCCTCCGACGTACTCAGACCCTCACCTCGCAACACTGCGGGAATACGGTTGCATCAATGTTCCTCGAACTTCAAAACATCGACTCTTTCCTTAGGTGCCAAGGATTGTATCTGGGCTAGAATCTCCTCATAGGACCTTGCTCCTTGGAAAATTTCATCCGAGGGTGAATTCTCATGTTCAAATCTCTTGAACCCGTAATTTTCCAAATGGTTGCTCACGACCCTCTGTGTATCATGCTTCTTGTATTCGATGGAGAGAAAATTTAGGTCTTCCAGGGCTGCGGCCTCGGCTTTGGCATGCCCGAAATATAATAAAGAATAAGAATTCAAATGAACAAGAAAAGACGGCCATACCTTTTTCGAGTACCCTTTTAGTTCTTTTCTTACACCACTAATTATCGTTTGTCGTGCAACCTCGCGACAAGCCAACTTGTCGGGAATGAACAATGAAAGCACGTGTGGGGGAATGAAAGCCCCGAAGAGTCTAAGGTATGAGAATTTTGCTTCCATATACTAGTCTGCTATGCTGCTCAGATTCCTTACTATGTTGTCCGAGATCCGGGGTGGTGGGTGACCAAAAATGATGACATGCAGGGGCACCATCACCCAGTTAAAAATTTCATACGCAAAATTTTCTGCTTTATTTTCCCATAATTTTGCATAATATACATGTATGGGTTCGTCTTCGGCCGGAGTCCAACTCCAACTCATTAATGGAAATGGTGTCATAGAACAAATTGTGTCCATAATGTATGCAGACATGAAGAATGATGACGCCTTCCCATTCTCCTTCTGCTCCCGATACTCTGTGACCCGATTGGTCAAGCTATCTGAAAGCATATTTTCCCAGTTAAAGGAACTACCTTCGGTGACCTGAAACATTAGAGGCACCCACGCAAGGAAAAAATGCGATGTGTCCTCTTTCCCATATAACCGGCATGTCATCATGGCCACATATTTGTACTGTGGTTCTAAAGAAGTGATTGAATATATGTTGTGGTTATCAGCTCTGAACTTTGCAATGTTCGAAACCCAATCCTTTATCAAACTGGACATGGTTTTATCATACTGCACGCATTCCTTTTCCTTGAACTCGTCCAAGAACTCAGTGCCATATATGTGGTCGGACGTCGCGGGCAGCTTATACATGGATTGCAGATGTTCCAGCTTGAAAGTCCCGATGGTGACTTTCTGCTCGTTCATGATAGTCATGTTCGGTATGTCCACATGATCCAACGCCCATCGGACCATGTCATAATATGGAAGCAACCGTGGCCTGCCTGCTACTTTGTGCATTCCGGATTGGATGACTATTTTGTACTTGGTGGTTATATCATCTCTTTTGTTGTCGTCGAAGTCGTCGGAATAATCCACCAATTATGATTGCAGAATATCTGAAACATATGACCAGTTAGGGACCGAGTTGATTCTTCAGGGTGAAGTATCAGAGACATTATCTGAGCCTTGTCCYGAAACCTCAACATTCGCCTTTGATKCTTTTYGYGGAGCCACRRCTGAAGCTTGTGTTTTAGCTCTTCTGCGATAGAACTGYGTATACATACAGAAGTCARTTTACTCTGCTATAATGTGCCCTGCATAATATGAAATGCATTTGTTATAATAAACCACAACTCTTATATATATTTGAACACTCGGTACCTTTCAGAACAAGTCTGTCAAATCATATTTAGAAATAAATTTTGTTGTAAAAATCCGATCTTATATTCATAGATTTACCCTATTTCCTCATTAATGTCATAAATTTTGGCGGTTTAAAAGTCAGTTGGCGTATGGAGAGAAAAGTCTATCTTGTGAATCGTGCAAGCATTGAAATGCAGGATATGTCTTGATTTAGCTTAATTAATCCAATCTTACCAACGTTAATCAATATCTCGGTACTCGTTATATCGGGGATTCTCTTTTAACACTTTGAATTTCTAACATCCAAGACTGCAAAGATCGATTTGGTTAATAAAAAGGTAATCGTGATTTGGGGCTTGATTAATTTTATAATTATTATATTCTCCATATCGCGACTCGGAGCTTCGAAGATAAGTTTCCGGAAGATTTACATGTCGAGCTGCGAAACTGCGAGATCGCAATAGCATGACTTAATTAAAAGGGAAGATAATCTTGGATTAAGCGATCAATTAATTACGTTATAACTGCATCGTGACTTCGCAAGTCGGATTTTAGACGGTGAAACTTTCAAAAAGGACAACGTTGAGTGGCGAAATGCCGAGAGAATCCTTTACCACGGTTTAGATTTTACCCGTAACCTTGACATGAGTTACTCAAATAAGGACCTCGTGTTCTCGGCTATCGGGGCTATGACAATAAATTTTTGGGTTTGGCGAACGCTGAGGCGCGAAACCCCGACGATGATTAATCATGAGTTAGGGAAAAATTTTACCCTTGTTACTTTCTGGAGTGAAAAGTTAAAACGATTTTGTCGTTTCGTGGCTCGGGACGTGTGAACTACATGAGTTATAGTATCTGACCTGCGAGATCCCGAAGTAGAACAAAAAGAGGAAACATTTTTACGAAAGGTAGGACTTGTTTCAAGAGTAGAAAAATCGTCGTTGCTCGCGTGATAAAGCTTCAGAGATCTAGATATCTCAAAGGGAAAAATGAAAACCATTTTTTAGATTTAAAGAATTAAAAATGAAATTTGTGACAAGCTAGAAAAATAGGGGCGGCTCCAATAGGGGAGATGGATCTGAAGATCCTGATCAGCACTAGTTCCTATGTGAATCCGTATGGAATATTAAAAATTTCACTAACGAAACTGTCAAAAGAACCCATTTTAGTACCACTATAAGGGATCATGCATTGATTTGGTACATGAAGCTTGTTCAAGTACTTGCACAACCTAAGCCACTAAATCATATTAAGAATGCGCTAATTGCAGAATTCAAGAAACCCAAGCCAGAGTCACAATGTATTACAGAGCTAAAAGAGATCAAGCAAAAGGTGGTCGAACCTGTTTGGGAATTCAATCAGAGATTCAAAACCTTAACAGGTCGATTTACTTTTCAAATCCCAGATGAACAGAATAGAGAATGGTTCATTGATGCCCTCTTACCACACATCAGAGTTCCCCATATGCAACAGAAGATTGCTTCACAGTCTGAGGTGATGGAGATCGCCATGAAGTTAGAATCAACCCCTATAGGAGAATCTAGCTCAGGTATGAGTCAGATCTTGAGTCAGCTAACTAGTTTGTCTCTGCAGGTCGAAGATATGAAGAAAGACAAGGGAAAATATAAAAGAGAAGACATATGGTGTGTCATATGCATATCAAAAGGCCATGAAAAAGAGAAAGTCACCTTACCCTAGTGCGAGGTATGCAGAAACAGGCATCGCCCTGGTGAGTGCTATTACATGCAAAAGTATGTTCAAACACCCAAAAATTTGTATTGCACGTTCCGTAAGTCTATGGGACATGATGATAGAGATTGTAGGGCTTACAATCTCATGCATGAAAGGTCAAGAGAAGTACCACAAGAAGGAAACACTATGCAGTATAACTCCCCTGGGAGAGGAAACTTTAATCCTCGCGGTGGATTAAAAGGACAAGGATGAGGAAAAGGAATGGGTCGAGGCTGAGGACAGATAATCTGTTATAATTGCACACAACCAGGACACCTCGCAAGGGATTGCCAGAACCCTTGTACTACTTCCAGCTATTGTAGTTTGTTTGAACATGTTATAGAAGATTGTCATGTGTTGCTAGCTAAGCTTCAGGAAAGATGAGGACCTCAGCAAAACCCACAAGTACAAATGATATATGTTGAAACTCGTGGAGAAGACCCTAGAGTAGTTGTTATAACTAGAGGAGGCACTGTTACAGGAGAAGATAGACTGACCCAAGGGAAGATTACAGAAGATTCAGGAATCAGGAAAGCTATAGAGAAGACACAAATGTTTGATGCAAAAAAAGAAAGACAAATGTTTGAGGAGGCAAGAAAATAATTCAGAGGAGACCAAGGTTCCTCATGGAAGACAAGACCAAAAGTGAGAGAATGTGTAATGCCTTTGGCATTTGATCAGTCTTCTTCGCCAAAAGAAGGAAAAGAGGTAAGAAAGCTCATGGAATTCTTATATACTTTTATTAAGTTGATTCAGGATGAGATCATTGTACAAGAGTTACAAAATTTAATCAGACAATATGAGCTAGGAAAGATAGACCCCTTACTGAATAGGTAAGTACACCAAATCGGTAAGAAGAGAAGGACCAATAAGGAATTACATTTGAATTCTCAAATAGGAGAATATGATATAGATTATGTAGTCCTCGACTTAGGGTCGGAGGTCAATGTCATGACAAAGCAAACCTGGGCACTGATGGGAAAACCGAAGTTGATCTATTCCCCCTATCAGGATTAGGATGGCCAACCAGCAAGTTGTAAGTCCATTTGGTAGAATGGAACATGTCCCTGTGGACATTGATGGAATAAGAACACTTGTAGATTTCGAGGTAATTGAGATAGTTGATGACATCTTCCCTTACCCTGCGTTGTTAGGAATTGATTGGGCCTTCAATAATTCCACTGTGGTTGATTTAAAGAAGAGACATATGACTTTTGAAAAAGACAACCTTAGGGTCATTTCACCCTTATATCCAAATGAGGGTTAGCGATACACAGCGCCCATCAGAGAAGAAGACCGCGCATACGAATTGGAAAACATATGCAAATTAACAACCAGACAATAGGAATACATTAATCCCACGACCGATGGAAACCTAAGTTGGCGAAGTGACAGCGTATTCTCATCAGACTCAAAACAAGCACTAGAGAATTGGCAGAATAAAATGTATGAAGTATCTACAAGAAGATGTGCTAGATAAACCAGATAATTTCGTTGGATTGGCACAACCGTAAGTAACTTACCCACCTTTGATGGTCTAAATCTTTTAGAAACCTTTTTGTCAGAATTTGAAGAAAGTGTACCAATACAACAAAGATTGTTGGCAATAGATGAGGCCTTGAAAGCAACCCCAACAAGATGGTGGGGGACACACAAAAATAACATTGCGGACTGGGTACAATGTCATACCCTGATGACAGTGCAGTTCTCAGCGCAAGTGGAAGGCTGTGAAGTTCGATACACAGGTTGAAGCTACCCAAAGGACCATGTGTGAAGCTGTGAGGAATCCTAGAGCAACGTTCCTCAAGAAAAATGGGTACACAAATTCATCAACACACTAGACACAACACCTATCAACTGGTACCTTCAAGCAGAGTTGCACCTTATCACTACAGATTGGAAAGTTCTGACTCATAATTTTGTAATTACCTTCTTATTTGAAAGTCAATATCCTTTAGTAGATCAATCATTACATATTGTGAGATAGAAAGTATTCAAGGAGGTATCTAGCCTTCCCTTGGAACAAGAAGAGGATGAATGGACATCACCTCTCCAAAAACTGCAAGGTTGTTACAACATCAATGTTGATGAAGACGATGATCTAAGGAAGGTGAACATCGCAGAAACAGAAGGACAGAAAGATGTAGAAGGACTAGGAGTTCAGTTACCATTTATTAGACATTCGATCAATATTAATAAGGTCAATATTGGAATAGAATAGACCCCAAAGCTTGCTAATGTCGGATATTATTGGGATGTTGCTACCATTGACAAAATTACAGAGTTACTGCATGAATATCAGGAAATTGTTTCCAACTAAGTTCAATGATATGAAGGGCATTAAAGGGCCTATGGGAGAGATGAGGATTCATTTAAATCCATATGCTATACTAGTCAAACAGATACCGTACAGACTGAACCCTAAATATAAGGAAAAAGTAAAAATTGAGCTCAACAGAATGTTGGAAGCAGGGATTATAGAACCTCTCAAAGAGTCAAAGTGGATTAGCCCTATGGAGGTACAAGACAAGAAGACAGGAGCGATCAGGATATGCATAGATCTCATGAAGCTTAATGATTCTTGTTTACATGACCCCTTCCCTAAACCATTCACTGACGAAGTGTTAGCTAATGTAGGAGGCCAGGAAGTATATTCTTTTATAGATGGAGTTTCAGGGTACCGTCAGATCTGGATTGCTAAGGAAGATCGCCATAAGACCACGTTCGTAATAGAATGGGGATCCTACCAATATACAATGATGCTATTTGGATTAAAGAATTCCCCAGTCATCTTTTTCAAGGTGGTGGTCGAAGCATTCAAGGAATTTCTGCATAAATTTCTAGAAGCATATTTTGATGATTGGACTGTTTTTAGTTTATTGAAGAATCATATTGAATGTCTAAGGCTAATGTTGGATAAATGCAGTCAGTGTCAAATTTCCTTGAACCTGAAGAAATGTATTTTCTTTTCACCATTTGGAGTGTTGTTAGGTCATATCGTATGCAACCAAGGACTGTTGGTAGATTCATCCAAAAAATCCATTATCGTTGATCTACCCCCTCCTACTTCAGTCAAATAGTTGCGCATTGCACTGGGACACACAGGATACTATAGGAAATTCATTAAAGGATATGCTCAAATTACAGCACCCATGGAGAAGTTGTTGAAAAAATATTGTCAATTTAGTTGGACAGCAGAATGCCAGCAAAGCTTCGACACATTGAAACATAAAATGGTTACTGCGCCTATTCTGGTTTTCCCAAATTGGACCAAGGAATTTCATGTGCATGTCGATGCATCTTCAATTTATTTAGGAGTTGTGTTTGCACAACCTGGAGGAGGAGATATTGACCACCCGTTAGCCTTTGCTAGCAAGAAGCTATCAACTTCTGAGATTAATTACACCACCACTGAGCGAGAAGGGTTAGCCATGGTATATGCATTGCAAAAATTTCTCCACTACTTGTTGGGAGGACACTTTAAAATGTTTACTGATCACTCCACATTGAAATACCTAGTCAACAAGCCAGTGTTGGGGGGAAGGATATGCAGATGGCTTCTGCTATTTCAGGAATATGATTTTGAGATCATAGTAAAGCTAGGGAGAATGAACAAAGGTTCTGATCACTTGTCAAGGTTGGAACATGGTGAAGAGCCGACCAGTTTGGAGGATGCACTACTGGATGCATAGCTATTGGCCATTAGAAATATCGATGACCACTTCGCAGAGACAGTCTAGTTCCTATCAACAGGAATGGCACCTAGTGAGTACACAATTCCCCAGAAGAAACAACTAGTAGTGCACGTTGCAGAATTCTCTCTTATAGTTGGACATCTATACAATATGGGACCTAATGCGATATTGAGAAGATGTGTTATGGAGGAAGAACGACCATTGATCCTCACAGAAGCTCATGAATGCATCGCAGGAGGACATTATGCAAGAAAAGCAACTGCGCAGAACGTTCTTAGAGCTGGCCTTTGGTGGCCTACCTTACACAGAGATGCTAAAGACTATTCCAGAGCCTGCGACATATGCCAAAGAGTTGGGAAACCATCTAGAAGAGATGAAATACTGCTAGCACCACAACTGACCCTACAAGCATTCGAGAAATGGGCCATTGACTTAGTTGGACCTATAAACCCACCAGGAAAGCATACAAGATCAAGGTACATAATTACAACAACAGAATACTTGACCAGATGGACCGAAGCAAGAGCAATTAAGGATAGTAGTGCAACTACAGCTATACGCTTCATATTTGATGACACCATAACCAGATTTGGATGCCCGAGGATCCTTATGAGTGATCAAGGTACACATTTCATCAATAAGACAATTGAAGCCCTGACTGAAGAATTTGTCGTCCACCATCAGAAGAGTACATCATACCATCCACAAGCAAATGGGACAATTGCAGCATTCAACAAGATCTTGGAAACAACGCTCACAAATATTTGCAGTGTGAACAGGGATGATTGGGATCTAAGAGTACCAGCAATATTATGGGCCTATAGAACCACTTGCAAGAAGCTGACAATGAAAACACCTTTTAAGTTGGTATACGGTCTTGAAGATGTTGTTCCAATGGAATATCTGGTACCAAGCCTAAGAATTGTTTCCTTTACAAATATGGATGACCTTGGTGTTGTTGGCTTGCACAGTTGGTTGAATTGGAGGAAGATCGATTTATTGCAAGATTCCATCAGTAGGTTCAGAAGGAAAGAGAGAAGGCCTATCATGATAGGCACATCAAGAAGAAGGCATTTAGACAAGGTGATCTAGTACTGATATATGACAGTAAGTTCATCAAACATCATGGGAAGTTTAGAACGCATTGGCTAGGGACATATGTGATCGCTTATGTTTCAGAGGGAGGAGTTGCGCAATTGAAGACTCTAACTGGGGAGTGAAAAAAATTTTAGTGAATGGGAGCCGGTTTAAATTGTACTATGACAACCCACTGCCCCGCAGTTCTCAATAAATGCAATAAGAAAAGGGTCTAGGTACCAGGTGCAGTTAAAACTGGGTACCAGACACAAAAAATATAGTCTGCACAAGGAGGAAAAGGAGGCATAGAGAAGAAATCATAGGCTGCACTACGCAGTCAGAAGTCGAATTAAAACAAAAGGATCATGTTTGAAGTGCCTTGGGATGAGTCACAAGTGAGTGTTGCGGGCTTGTTGGCCCTTGGTTAGGGAAGAAATCGAAGATCAAGGAACAAAAAGAAAAATGTGAACTTCGTAGAAGACATAGTGATTGTTACTGGTTCGAAGTGAGCAAAAGAGCAGAAAATATGGAGCGAAGCAAGCTGTTGGATGAGGAGATTGAGGATGATGGATCAGTAAGGAAAAAGGATCGTGGACATCTCAACAAGTGGAAAAATACACCATTAGATTATTTGTAGCACCGCATGAGAAGAAAGGAAAGACAGGATGGTGAAGCCCTGAAAATATGGGTCAAGTTGACCTAGGGTTTTAGACACCTAGGGAAGTGCTCAAGGAAGCAGGTATATGAAGTGATACATGTCATCTACACGACATCTTGTAGAGAAGTTCTCAAGTGAGAGAAACAAACTCAGGAAGACAACTACAAATATCATTTAGAGAATTTTTCAGACAGAGAGAGAGAGAGAGAGAGAGAGAGAGCAGAGGTATGATTCTAGGGGGAGTAATGGTCGCAGAGGAAGAATGAGAGATATGAATTAAGTGTTGCATTAGAGTGATAACCTTTGTCAAAGGGTAAGATATTATTCAGATGAAAGGAGAGAGAGTAATCAGAGGTTTAGAAAAACAGATAAATATCAAAGGAATTTAGACAGGAAGAGTATCCTCAAAGGGAGATACCCTTTGTCATTGATTTCAAAGGGGGAGAGAGATAGAAACATTGATGAGGAGTATGAGCATGAATAATTACCATGACTAAGTGTTGCCATCAATGTTGGTGTTTCCATCAATGCAACAATGGGTGATTGTCAGATAGTTGGCTTAGGTTGATGGACAGTTGGTTTGGATTGTTGGTTTTCATTTATGTCAACCCTTGGAGAGTGATATTGTAGATTGATGTCAAACCTTAGAGATTTATGTCAACCCTCAGAGAAGTCTGGTAGCGCAAAGGTATGGGTAAGGGAATAGATTTTGTTTGAGGTATAAAGGCATGAATATCAGTGAATATGTAGGTAATCCTATCCTAGATGGATAATATACGTCATTTCATTTCCATTGATATGTGAATGCCATGTGGTTCCTCGTGGTTAGTGAGATATGGTCTTGTGAAGTTGGAGAACCCTCATGAGTTATATAGAAGATCCTAAAAGGTAAAAGAAGTCAATTATTCTAGAAGCTCCTAGAATAAGTGTACCAGTCAAATTGATGGTAACTAGTAGTTAATCATGGGTATAGTTGTTGCATTATGAAAATAATTAAAAATAAATTAGTTGCAACAATAAGTTGTGAGTTTCATAATTATGGTAAAGTAGTTGTGATGAGAAGATTGAATAGTCAAAGTGGTTGACCAAGAAATAAATTAAATAATAAAGTGGTTGCGAAAAAACGTTATTTAAGGGAAAAGATGTTATGAATTGACTAATTATAGAGAAATTAGTTGCAACA
Source organism: Picea glauca (assembly GCA_000966675.3). Taxonomy (NCBI): domain Eukaryota; kingdom Viridiplantae; phylum Streptophyta; class Pinopsida; order Pinales; family Pinaceae; genus Picea; species Picea glauca. Next base: position 23,703 of record JZKD02S1856328.1, on the reverse strand, counting down.
AGAAATTGAGAGTAAAGAGAAATTATGTAAATAATAAAGTGGACAAAGTGGCTAAGTGGACAAAGTTGGTTAAGTGGACAAAGTGGCTAAGTGGAAAAAGTTTGTTAAGTGGACAAAGTGGTTAAGTGGATACTTATAGAGGAAGCTACTTGGACAGTATAAATAATAGAGCAAGGGTCTCCCATTAGCACCTATTGAGAATAATTAATATCGACAAGTGATTGAAGTAACCAAAGAAGATATAGGGAAAATTTCAAAGCGAAAGTGAAGTAAAGAAGACCAAAACTCAAAGAGAGGATAAATTATTTTGATGATGCTTTCTAAGCTTGCGGTTCGTTTTAGTTTAGCAGTCGCACTCTATGGAAGATAGGGTTTGTGGCTAGTCCTGGAATTAGTCTAAAACAGGTCTTCTGGGTAAAAACGTCATAACTTATTCATAACACATCTAAATTCAATGAGACCAAATGTATTGATTAGAGTACATGCCGTAATATGTTTTGTGATATTTTCATATCCATACAACAAATATTTCATGTGTGGCATTCTCTACAAGTTAGATCTCTAGAATAAACCAAAAATCAACAAGGTTTGCCATTTTTTCTATAACTCCTTTTCTGGGAGGTTCCAAGTAGTGAAACCTGGAATATTTGCAGAGAAGATATTGAAGAAACATATGTATCATTTTCAGACTTTAGTCCTTACAAGTACATATTTATACTTGTTTCAAGTTAGGGTTGTTGACTAATCCAAAATTAGTCATGTGAGACTAAAGTAAAGTTTGATGAAAATGATAGTCTCTTGTTGTTGAAGTTGAGGAAGGTTCCTAGGTCTGTGATCACATACACTATGTCTATTACAGAGTTAAAAGTATGTTTATATTCATGTTTTGATGGTTACATTTGATCATGAAATGGTACATTCTTGAGGATACATAACAGTGAGGTTTGGCACATGGTTTTATGTAAGGGTTTATGGTATTTGGCTTATGCATTTGTGATGTATTGCTAGAGGACTCTTGTTGATTGTCTTGATGTATGTTTTGGTATATGGTTGAGGTATATGTTGAGTTCATGGATGAGATACTTAGTTGATGAGGTGGCATAGAGATATTGGTATTAGTGATGGTTGTGAGGTGTCATGACGTGCATGGTTGATGCACTTGTGATGGTAGATGTTGTGTTAGTTGTTGATGTACATGATTGGTTGATGAGATTATTGTGACAGTTTATTGGCATAGGTTATTGGTTACAGGTTTTTGGTACAAGAATTGCTATAGGTTGTTGGTACAAGTATTGCTACAGTTTATTGGTTGAGGGTGCTTGGTACAAGTTGTTACATGTTGACGGTGATAGAGTGACAGTGACAGTGGTTGATTCAGTGGCAGTGACAGGTTGTCTACATTTGGCACTTATATTTCAGGGTGGCGGGATGGGGCAAGGATAGTTGGTTGGAGCCACCTTTCGATTGGATCCAGAGAACCAAGGATTTGGAGCTTCCTTCAGGTTGGAGCCTGAGAATTAGGGGGTTGGAGCCTCCTTCTGGTTGGAGCCAAAGAATTGGAAGTTGGTGCTTCATTGAATGTAATTCTTAAAAACATATAAGAAAAGCATTATGTGGTTTTCTTCCGAATTGGATTTCCACGTAAAATACTGGTGNAAGGATATGCAGATGGCTTCTGCTATTTCAGGAATATGATTTTGAGATCATAGTAAAGCTAGGGAGAATGAACAAAGGTTCTGATCACTTGTCAAGGTTGGAACATGGTGAAGAGCCGACCAGTTTGGAGGATGCACTACTGGATGCATAGCTATTGGCCATTAGAAATATCGATGACCACTTCGCAGAGACAGTCTAGTTCCTATCAACAGGAATGGCACCTAGTGAGTACACAATTCCCCAGAAGAAACAACTAGTAGTGCACGTTGCAGAATTCTCTCTTATAGTTGGACATCTATACAATATGGGACCTAATGCGATATTGAGAAGATGTGTTATGGAGGAAGAACGACCATTGATCCTCACAGAAGCTCATGAATGCATCGCAGGAGGACATTATGCAAGAAAAGCAACTGCGCAGAACGTTCTTAGAGCTGGCCTTTGGTGGCCTACCTTACACAGAGATGCTAAAGACTATTCCAGAGCCTGCGACATATGCCAAAGAGTTGGGAAACCATCTAGAAGAGATGAAATACTGCTAGCACCACAACTGACCCTACAAGCATTCGAGAAATGGGCCATTGACTTAGTTGGACCTATAAACCCACCAGGAAAGCATACAAGATCAAGGTACATAATTACAACAACAGAATACTTGACCAGATGGACCGAAGCAAGAGCAATTAAGGATAGTAGTGCAACTACAGCTATACGCTTCATATTTGATGACACCATAACCAGATTTGGATGCCCGAGGATCCTTATGAGTGATCAAGGTACACATTTCATCAATAAGACAATTGAAGCCCTGACTGAAGAATTTGTCGTCCACCATCAGAAGAGTACATCATACCATCCACAAGCAAATGGGACAATTGCAGCATTCAACAAGATCTTGGAAACAACGCTCACAAATATTTGCAGTGTGAACAGGGATGATTGGGATCTAAGAGTACCAGCAATATTATGGGCCTATAGAACCACTTGCAAGAAGCTGACAATGAAAACACCTTTTAAGTTGGTATACGGTCTTGAAGATGTTGTTCCAATGGAATATCTGGTACCAAGCCTAAGAATTGTTTCCTTTACAAATATGGATGACCTTGGTGTTGTTGGCTTGCACAGTTGGTTGAATTGGAGGAAGATCGATTTATTGCAAGATTCCATCAGCAGGTTCAGAAGGAAAGAGAGAAGGCCTATCATGATAGGCACATCAAGAAGAAGGCATTTAGACAAGGTGATCTAGTACTTATATATGACAGTAAGTTCATCAAACATCATGGGAAGTTTAGAACACATTTTCTAGGGCCATATGTGATCGCTTATGTTTCAGAGGGAGGAGTTGCGCAATTGAAGACTCTAACTGGGGAGTGAAAGGAAGTTTTAGTGAATGGGAGCCGGTTTAAATTGTACTATGACAACCCACTGCCCCGCAGTTCTCAATAACGGCAATAAGAAAAGGGTCTAGGTACCAGGTGCAGTTAAAACTGGATACCAGACACAAAAAATATAGTCTGCACAAGGAGGAAAAGGAGGCATAGAGAAGAAAGCATAGGTTGCACTACGCAGTCAGAAGTCGAATTAAAACAAAAGGATCATGTTTGAAGTGCCTTGGGATGAGTCACAAGTGAGTGTTGCAGGCTTGTTGGCCCTTGGTTAGGGAAGAAATCGAATATCAAGGAACAAAAAGAAAAATGTGAGCTTCGTAGAAGACATAGTGATTGTTACTGGTTCGAACTGAGCAAAAGAGCAGAAAATATGGAGCGAAGCAAGCTGTTGGATGAGGAGATTGAGGATGATGGATCAGTAAGGAAGAAGGATCGTGGACATCTCAACAAGTGGAAAAATACACCATTAGATTCTTTGTAGCACTGCATGAGAAGAAAGGAAAGACAGGATGGTGAAGCCCTGAAAATACGGGTCAAGTTGACCTAGGGTTTTAGACACCTAGGGAAGTGCTCAAGGAAGCAGGTATATGAAGTGATACATGTCATCTACACGACATCTTGCAGAGAAGTGCTCAAGTGAGAGAAACAAACTTAGGAAGACAACTACAAATATCATTTAGAGAATTTTTCAGACAAAGAGAGAGAGAGAGAGAGCAGAGGTATGATTCTAGGGGGAGTAATGGTCACAGAGGAAGAATGAGAGATATGACTTAAGTGTTTCATTAGAGTGATAACCTTTGTTAAAGGGTAAGATATTATTCAGATGAAAGGAGAGAGAGTAATCAGAGGTTTAGAAAAATAGATAAATATCAAAGGAATTTAGACAGGAAGAGTATCCTCAAAGGGAGATACCCTTTGTCATTGATTTCAAAGGGGGAGAGAGATAGAAACATTGATGAGGAGTATGAGCATGAATAATTACCATGACTAAGTGTTGCCATCAATGTTGGTGTTTCCATCAATGCAACAATGGGTGATTGTCAGATAGTTGGCTTAGGTTGATGGACAGTTGGTTTGGATTGTTGGTTTTCATTTATGTCAACCCTTGGAGAGTGATATTGTAGATTGATGTCAAACCTTAGAGATTTATGTCAACCCTCAGAGAAGTCTGGTAGCGCAAAGGTATGGGTAAGGGAATAGATTTTGTTTGAGGTATAAAGGCATGAATATCAGTGAATATGTAGGTAATCCTATCCTAGATGGATAATATACGTCATTTCATTTCCATTGATATGTGAATGCCATGTGGTTCCTCGTGGTTAGTGAGATATGGTCTTGTGAAGTTGGAGAACCCTCATGAGTTATATAGAAGATCCTAAAAGGTAAAAGAAGTCAATTATTCTAGAAGCTCCTAGAATAAGTGTACCAGTCAAATTGATGGTAACTAGTAGTTAATCATGGGTATAGTTGTTGCATTATGAAAATAATTAAAAATAAATTAGTTGCAACAATAAGTTGTGAGTTTCATAATTATGGTAAAGTAGTTGTGATGAGAAGATTGAATAGTCAAAGTGGTTGACCAAGAAATAAATTAAATAATAAAGTGGTTGCGAAAAAACGTTATTTAAGGGAAAAGATGTTATGAATTGACTAATTATAGAGAAATTAGTTGCAACAAGAAATTGAGAGTAAAGAGAAATTATGTAAATAATAAAGTGGACAAAGTGGCTAAGTGGACAAAGTTGGTTAAGTGGACAAAGTGGCTAAGTGGAAAAAGTTTGTTAAGTGGACAAAGTGGTTAAGTGGATACTTATAGAGGAAGCTACTTGGACAGTATAAATAATAGAGCAAGGGTCTCCCATTAGCACCTATTGAGAATAATTAATATCGACAAGTGATTGAAGTAACCAAAGAAGATATAGGGAAAATTTCAAAGCGAAAGTGAAGTAAAGAAGACCAAAACTCAAAGAGAGGATAAATTATTTTGATGATGCTTTCTAAGCTTGCGGTTCGTTTTAGTTTAGCAGTCGCACTCTATGGAAGATAGGGTTTGTGGCTAGTCCTGGAATTAGTCTAAAACAGGTCTTCTGGGTAAAAACGTCATAACTTATTCATAACACATCTAAATTCAATGAGACCAAATGTATTGATTAGAGTACATGCCGTAATATGTTTTGTGATATTTTCATATCCATACAACAAATATTTCATGTGTGGCATTCTCTACAAGTTAGATCTCTAGAATAAACCAAAAATCAACAAGGTTTGCCATTTTTTCTATAACTCCTTTTCTGGGAGGTTCCAAGTAGTGAAACCTGGAATATTTGCAGAGAAGATATTGAAGAAACATATGTATCATTTTCAGACTTTAGTCCTTACAAGTACATATTTATACTTGTTTCAAGTTAGGGTTGTTGACTAATCCAAAATTAGTCATGTGAGACTAAAGTAAAGTTTGATGAAAATGATAGTCTCTTGTTGTTGAAGTTGAGGAAGGTTCCTAGGTCTGTGATCACATACACTATGTCTATTACAGAGTTAAAAGTATGTTTATATTCATGTTTTGATGGTTACATTTGATCATGAAATGGTACATTCTTGAGGATACATAACAGTGAGGTTTGGCACATGGTTTTATGTAAGGGTTTATGGTATTTGGCTTATGCATTTGTGATGTATTGCTAGAGGACTCTTGTTGATTGTCTTGATGTATGTTTTGGTATATGGTTGAGGTATATGTTGAGTTCATGGATGAGATACTTAGTTGATGAGGTGGCATAGAGATATTGGTATTAGTGATGGTTGTGAGGTGTCATGACGTGCATGGTTGATGCACTTGTGATGGTAGATGTTGTGTTAGTTGTTGATGTACATGATTGGTTGATGAGATTATTGTGACAGTTTATTGGCATAGGTTATTGGTTACAGGTTTTTGGTACAAGAATTGCTATAGGTTGTTGGTACAAGTATTGCTACAGTTTATTGGTTGAGGGTGCTTGGTACAAGTTGTTACATGTTGACGGTGATAGAGTGACAGTGACAGTGGTTGATTCAGTGGCAGTGACAGGTTGTCTACATTTGGCACTTATATTTCAGGGTGGCGGGATGGGGCAAGGATAGTTGGTTGGAGCCACCTTTCGATTGGATCCAGAGAACCAAGGATTTGGAGCTTCCTTCAGGTTGGAGCCTGAGAATTAGGGGGTTGGAGCCTCCTTCTGGTTGGAGCCAAAGAATTGGAAGTTGGTGCTTCATTGAATGTAATTCTTAAAAACATATAAGAAAAGCATTATGTGGTTTTCTTCCGAATTGGATTTCCACGTAAAATACTGGTGTATTTTTCATTGTGTAGATGTGTCTATTATTATTTATTATGCATTGATGGATAATTATATGATGCAATAACATATTACTGATGAACTGATGAACATTGTTGAATAAGTTAAAGGAATATGCATTATGGTTAAAAGGATTAATAGGTGGTATAAATTATTCATTATTGATTGATACCCCCTCTCAGTAATCCAACAATTGGTATCAGAGCAAGTCCTTCAAGAAAAAAAATTAACCACTGGAAGAAATATCATGGAGAGAAACCGTTTTTATAGAAATGGAATACCATAGTTCAATGGTCAGAATGGTCTGAAGTATGAGATGTGGAGAAAAAGAATGAAAACATTTTTAGAGGCACAGGGATATGATATTTGGTATTTAGTTGTGACAAGATACAATGTTACAAAGAAAGAAAACACTCCAACCAAGAAAGAATTGAAGAAGAATAAAAAAACAATAATGGATTTCATCTAGGAAGGATTACCTGATCCGATAAGAGAAAAGGTTGGTAAATGTTCATCGGCTAAAGAAATTTGTGATAAGTTACATAATATCTATTATTCTCCCATCACAGAGTCAGAAAATGTCAAAGAAGATGCAGGTACAGATCAAGAGAAAATATGTTCATTGTATCAGATAGATTCAAAAGAAGAAGAGTACATAATCAATAGAATTATGTTGTTTTTATTTAATTATGAAATATGGGGACATCTTGAAATTGAATGCCCTAAAGCTAATGAGACAAAAAATCCATTCGAAATAGAAGACAATTATGAAGTAGAATTGATCAGTCCTTTAGATGATTTAAAGAATTAAAGAGAAGAAAACAAGTCACTCAAGAAAGAATTGATGAAACAAAAGGAAAGTGTTCAAGGTTTCGAAGAAGCTCAACAAGTCATCAAGAATTTAAGAGCTCAACTAGAAGAGGCCAGAATAATTCAAGAAACTCTAGAATATCAAAAGCAGTGTTTAGAAGCCAACGTAGCAGCACAAAAGGAAGAAGTAGAAAAGAGAGAAAACATATTGATAGATCATCTCAAGGAAAGAACCGATGACTTAAACCATCTTGAGGAATAGTTTGGTCAAGAAGAGAGAAGACTCGAAGAAGAAATAATTACATTGAAAATACAACTTGGAGAAGCAAAGAGAACAAAATAAGTCATGAAGTTTCAGATAATGAAGAAAGAAGAAGAGGTTGAGAAGATTGAAGAAGAATTTATCACACTAAGAGTCAAAGTTGTCAAGATCAACAAGAATGTTGAAGAGACAGAAACATCCATGTCAATAGTAGAGAATAAAGAGAAGCATTCTAGGTTGCTAGAAAAGAAGAATGAAGAAAAGACAAAGAGTTATGCAGAAGGAATCATGGTCAACCAAAATTTAATAAAATTGACAAATATACATCTTCAAGAAGACCATCCATGTTCAAGCCACAAAGAAGCTTCAATCATGATCGTGATCAGTCAAGGAAAGAATTGAGAAGGACTACACCACAAAGAAGATCATTCACTCCCAGGTATGTAAATTTATTTTATGGTCATTGTTTTTATTGTACTAACTTTGAACATAAGGTTGCATATTGTAGGGATTATAAAAGAAATGTTCAAGCAATAAATGCTTATGTGGCCCCACGTAACATTGAATTTTGAAAATGTCATAACTATGAACACATAGATCTTGATTGTAGAAGCATGATCGATACTTCCATGAAAGAGAACAATGATATCAGATATAAGAAAGTATGGATAAGAAAAACATGAAGAACAAGTGAACAAAGACCTGGTCCCAGAGATCGTAAGATTGACAATAACACGAAATGAAGAAAAATTTACAAAGAAAAAGGAAGATGTCAGATACATAAAGTTTTGGAAAAGAAATGAAAGAAAAGAAGTACAGGTAAATAAGGAACAGGTTCAAGATATTGTACTATCAGGAATTGCAGGGAAGAATGAGAGATATTACTTCAATGTTGCATTAGAGTGATAACCTTTTTCAAAAGGGAAGATATTATTCAGATGAAAGGAGAGAGAGTAATCAAAGATTTAGAAACACAGAGAAAGACCAAAGGCATTTAGATAGGGGGAGTAGCCTCAAAGGAAGATACCCTTTGTCATTGATGTCAAAGGGGGAGAGAGATAGAAACATTGATGAGGAGTATGAGCATGAATAATTATCATGACTAAGTGTTTCCATCAATGATTGTGTTTCCATAAATTCCAAAAGGGGTGATTGTCAGACAATTGGCTTAGGTTGATGGATGTGTGGTTTGGATTGTTGGTTTTCATTGATGTCAACCCTTGGAGAGTGATATTGTATATTTATTTCAACCCTTAGATATTGATGTCAACCCTTAGAAAAGTTTGGTAGCGCAAAGGTATGGGTAAGGAACCTGCGTTTGTTTGAGGTATAAAAGCTAGAATATCAATGAATATGTAGGTAAGACTATTCTAGATGGATAGTATATCATGCCATTTATGTTGATATGTGGAACTCCACGCGGTTCCTCACGGCTATTGAGATATGGACTTGTGATGTTGGAGGACCCTCACGAGTTATCTAGAATCCCATAGAAGGTCAAAGAAATAAATTAATCTAGAAGATCCTAGAAGAAATGTACTAGTCAAATTCATTGTAACTAGGAGTTAATCATGGGTATAGTTGTTGCATTAAGAAAATAATTAAAAATAAATTAGTTGCAATAATAAGTTGTTAGTTTGGTAATTATGGTAAAGTAGTTGTGATGAGAAGATTGAATAGTCATAGTGGTTGACAAAGAAATAAATTAAATAATAAAGTGGTTGCAACAAGAAATTAGTTAAGGGAAAAGAAGTTATGAATTGACTAATTATAGAAAAATTAGTTGCGACAAGAAGTTGTGAGTAAAAGGAAATTATTTAAATAATAAAGTGGAAAAAGTGGCTAAGTGGACAAAGTTGGCTAAGTGGACAAAGTTTGTTAAGTGGACAAAGTGGTTAAGTGGATACTTATAGAGGAAGATACTTGGAGAGTATAAATAACAGAGCAAGGGTCTCCCATTGGCACCTATTGAGAATAATTAATATCGAAAAGTGATTGAAGTAGCCAAAGAAGATAGAGGGAAAATTTCAAAGCGAAAGTGAAGTAAAGAAGACCAAAACTCAAAGAGAGGATAAATTATTTTGATGATGTTTTCTAAGCTTTTGGTTCGTTGTAGTTTAGCAGTCACACTCTATGGAAGATAGGGTTTTTGGCTAGTCCTGAAACTAGTCTAAAACAGGTGTTCTGGGTAAAAACATCATAACTTATTCATAACACATCCAAATTCAGTGAGACCAAATGTATTGGTTAGAGTACAGGTTGTAATATGTTTTGTGATATTTTCATATCCATACAAAAAATATTTTGTCTGTGGCATTCTCTACAAGTTAGAACTCTAGAATAAACCAAAAATCAGCAAGGTTTGCCATTTTTTCTATAACTCCGTTTCTGGGAGGTTCCAAGTAGTGAAACCTGGAATATTTGCAAAGAAGATATTGAAGAAAATTATGTATCATTTTCAGACTTTAGTCCTTACAGGTACATATTTATACTTGTTTCAAGTTAGGGTCGTTGACTAATCCAAAATTAGTCATGTGAGACTAAAGTAAAGTTTGATGAAAATGATAGTCTCTTGTTGTTGAAGTTGAGGAAGGTTCGCAGGTCTGTGATCACATACACTATGTCTATTACAGAGTTAAAAGTATGTTTATATTCATGTTTCGATGGTTACATTTGGTCATGAAATGGTACATTCTTGAGGATACAAAACAGTGAGGTTTGGCACATGGTTTTATGTAAGGGTTTATGGTATTTGTCTTATGCATTTGTGATGTATTGCTATAGGACTCTTGTTGGTTGTCTTGATGTATGTTTTGGTATATGGTTGAGGTATATGTTGAATTCATGGATGAGATACTTAGTTGATGAGGTGGCATAGATATTGGTATTGGTGATGGTTGTGAGTTGTCATGAGGTGCATGGTTGATGCACTTGTGATGGTACATGTTGTGCTAGTTGTTGATGTACATGATTAGTTGATGAGATTATTGTGACAGGTTATTTGCATAGGTTGTTGGTTGCAAGTTGTTGGTACATGTATTGCTACATGTTCTTGTTGTAGGTTTCTTGGTACGGTTTGTTACAGGTTGACAGTGAAAGAGTGACAATGACAATGGTTGATTCAGTGGCAGTGACAGGTTGTCAAAATTTGGCACTGATATTTGAGTGTGGAAGGACGGGGAAAGGATAGGTGGTTGGATCTACCTTTGGGTTGCAGTCACAGAACCAGGGAGTTGGAGCTTCCTTTAGGTTGGAGCTTGAGAATTAGGGGGTTGGAGCCAGAGAATTGGGTGGTTGTATCCACCTTCTGGTTGGAGTCGGAGAACGCAGGGGGTTGGATCCTCTTGGTTGGAGATATAGAATTGGGTGGTTGTATCTACCTTCTAGTTGGAGCCAGAGAACACAAAGTTTTGGATCCTCCTTCTCATTGGAGCCAAAGAATTGGAATTTTTTGCTTCCTTGAATGTAATTCTTAAATACATATAAGAAAAGTATTATGTGGTTTTCTCCTGCATTGGATTTCCACATAAAATACTGGTGTATTGTGCATTGTGTGGATGTGTCTATTATTGTTCATTATGCATTGATGGATGATTATATGATGCAATAACATATTATTGATGAATTGATGAACATTGTTGAATAAGTTAAAGTTATATACATTGTGATTAAAAGGATTAATAAATAGTATAAATTGATCATTAATAATTCACCCCCCCTCTTAGTAATCCAACAATTGGTATCAGAGCAGTTCTTTCAAGAAAAAGTTTTAACCACTGGAAGGAAGATCATGGAGAGCAAAATTTTGTATAGAAATGGAATACCACAATTCAATGCTCAGAATCGTCTAAAGTATGAGATGTGGAGAAAAAGAATGAAAAAAATTTTAGAGGCACAGGGATATGATATTTGGTATTTATTTGTGACAGGATACAATGCTACAAAGAAAGAAAAAACTCCATCCAAGAAGGAATTGAAGAAGAATCAAAAAAATAGCAATGGATTTCATCTAGTAAGGGTTACCAGATCCAGTAAGAGAAATGGTTTATACAGATCAAGAGGAAATATGTTCATCATATAAGACAAATTTAGAAGAAGAAGAGTACATAATCAATATAAGTATGTTGTTTTGCTTTAATTTTGAAAAAACATGGACATCTTGAAATTGAATGCCCTGGAGGTAATGAGACAAAAAATCCATTTGAAATAGAAGACAATTATGAAGTAGAATTGATCAGTTATTTACATCATTTAAAGAATGAAAGAGAATAAAACAAGTCACTCAAGAAATAATTGATGAAACAAAAGGAAAGTGTTCAAGGTTCCAAAGAAGCTCAACAGGTCATCAAGAATTTAAGAGCTCAACTAGAAGAGGCCAGAAGATCTGAAGAAACTATAGAATATCAAAAGAAAAGTTTAGAAGCCAACATAGAAACACAAAAGGAAGAAGTAGAAAAGAGAGAAAATATATTGACAGGTCATCTCATGGAAATAATCGATGACATAAACCAGCTTGAGGAAGAGTTTGGTCAAGAAGAGAGAAGACTCGAAGAAGAAATAATTACATTGAAAATACAATTTGAAGAAGCAAAGAGAACAGAAGAAGTCATGAAGTCTCGGATAATGAAGAAAGAATAAGAGCCTGAGAAGCTTGAAGAATAAGTTGTCACACTAAGAGTCAAATTTGTCAAGATCAACAAGAATTTTGAAGAGAAAGAAACATCCACGTCAACAGTAGAGAATAAAGAGAGGCACTCTAGGTTGCTAGAAAAGAAGAATGAAGAAAAGAGCATGAGTTATGTAGAATTACTCAAAGGAATGAATCATGGTCAACCAGAATATAAGAAAATTGATAAAGATGCATCTTCAAGAAGAACATCCAGGTTCAAGCCACAAAGAAGCTTCAATCATGATCATGATCAGTCAAGGCAGGAATTCAGAAGGACTAAACCACAAAGAAGATTATTCACTCCCAGGTATGTAAATTTATGTTATGGTCATTGTTTTTATTGTACTAACTTTGGATATACGGTTGTAGATTGTACGGATTATAAAATAAATCTTCAAGAAAGAAATGCTTATGTGGCCCCACGTAACATTGAATGTTACAAATGTCGTAAATATGGACACATAGATCGTGATTGTAGAATCATGATCGATACTTCCATGAAAGAGAACATTGATATCAGATATAATAAAGTATGGATAAGAAAACATAAATAACGGGTCAACAAATACCAGGTCCCAGAGATCACAAGATTTACATTAGCACGAGATGAAAACAAATCTACAAAGAAAAAGGAACATGTCATATACAAAAAGGTTTGGAAAATAAATGAAATAAAAAAAGGACAAGTAAATAAGGAACAAGTTCAAGGTATTGTCCTTTCAGGTATTGTAGTGCAAGATGAATCCACGGACAGAAAGAAAGAAGTATCAATTCAGAAATATGTTGATCCTACCAATGAAGTTGATGATGATTTCATCCAAGCAGACACTTTTATGATCCATTTGTCTTGGAGACTCCCAACAAATATGTATAGTGAACAAGCGGAGTCTAGATACTAGCTCTACAAATCAGAAATTCATCTTTCGAACAACTTACATAGTTTGAGTAGATATACTCAGAGAAATCAGTTAGCAGAAGTACAATATGACAGATTGATCAGTTGACAAAACTACACATGAAGAAGTCTATCATTGCATTTAGACAAAGATATCTTCAACACAGGTTGTTCCAAACATGTAGATTTTGGATTACAGATAGATAATACCAATGGACGTATTTGATGTTTGATGATCAGTTGCAGCAGTGAAGACTTCATGATAGTATAGAGAGAGATGGGTCATCACTGTGGACAATTTAGTAGCAGAGTCTTGGAAAGTATGGAAAAAGATGGATTTGTACGATGCTTAGCAGTGGCTTAACAATTAGAATCAGTTGAAATCAGTTTATCACAGAAAGGAAAGAAGTGAAAGGAACAACAGAACATGGAAAGAGAAACCATCAACAAAAGTGATATTATCATAAGGATATTGTTGAACAGTATGGGTCACATGGACATAGATGAATTCGTCATAACACTTAGTAATTTTGGACAAATATATGACAGTGGATGAGAGCATGGATTCATAGACTGGTTCATAGATTGGTTCAGAGAGTGGTTCAAATATAAAGGAACATTTTCATAATGGATGATAATGACATAGGAATATTTAAATACTTATTCTTGATTTATTTTCATATATGTCAGTTGATTACACAAGGAAGAACCAATGGACAAAAAATCCAAAAGGAAGTAGGTATAGGAAGCCCTACATGTCATCTACACGACACCTTGCAGAGAAGTACTCAAGGGAGAGAAACAGAAGCAAGAAGACAACTAGAAATGTCATTCAGATAATTTTTCATATAGAGGGAGAGGACAGAGGCATGATTCTAGGGGGAGTGATGGTCACACGGGAAGAATGAGAGATATGAATTCATTGTTGCATCAGAGTGATACCCTTTGTCAAAGGGGAAGATATTATTCAGATGAAAGGAGAGAGAGTAATCAGAGGTTTAGAAACAAAGAGAAATATCAAATNGGTTGGAGCCAAAGAATTGGAAGTTGGTGCTTCATTGAATGTAATTCTTAAAAACATATAAGAAAAGCATTATGTGGTTTTCTTCCGAATTGGATTTCCACGTAAAATACTGGTGTATTTTTCATTGTGTAGATGTGTCTATTATTATTTATTATGCATTGATGGATAATTATATGATGCAATAACATATTACTGATGAACTGATGAACATTGTTGAATAAGTTAAAGGAATATGCATTATGGTTAAAAGGATTAATAGGTGGTATAAATTATTCATTATTGATTGATACCCCCTCTCAGTAATCCAACAATTGGTATCAGAGCAAGTCCTTCAAGAAAAAAAATTAACCACTGGAAGAAATATCATGGAGAGAAACCGTTTTTATAGAAATGGAATACCATAGTTCAATGGTCAGAATGGTCTGAAGTATGAGATGTGGAGAAAAAGAATGAAAACATTTTTAGAGGAACAGGGATATGATATTTGGTATTTATTTGTGACAAGATACAATGTTACAAAGAAAGAAAACACTCCAACCAAGAAAGAATTGAAGAAGAATAAAAAAACAATAATGGATTTCATCTAGGAAGGATTACCTGATCCCATAAGAGAAAAGGTTGGTAAATGTTCATCGGCTAAAGAAATTTGTGATAAGTTACATAATATCTATTATTCTCCCATCACAGAGTTAGAAAATGTCAAAGAAGATGCAGGTACAGATTAAGAGAAAATATGTTCATTGTATCAAATAGATTCAAAAGAAGAAGAGTACATAATCAATAGAATTATGTTGTTTTTATTTAATTATGAAATACGGGGACATCTTGAAATTGAATGCCCTAAAGATAATGAGAAAAAAAATCCATTCGAAATAGAAGACAATTATGAAGTAGAATTGATCAGTCCTTTAGATGATTTAAAGAATTAAAGAGAAGAAAACAAGTCACTCAAGAAAGAATTGATGAAACAAAAGGAAAGTGTTCAAGGTTTCGAAGAAGCTCAACAAGTCATCAAGAATTTAAGAGCTCAACTAGAAGAGGCCAGAATAATTCAAGAAACTCTAGAATATCAAAAGCAGTGTTTAGAAGCCAACGTAGCAGCACAAAAGGAAGAAGTAGAAAAGAGAGAAAACATATTGATAGATCATCTCAAGGAAAGAACCGATGACTTAAACCATCTTGAGGAATAGTTTGGTCAAGAAGAGAGAAGACTCGAAGAAGAAATAATTACATTGAAAATACAACTTGGAGAAGCAAAGAGAACAAAATAAGTCATGAAGTTTCAGATAATGAAGAAAGAAGAAGAGGTTGAGAAGATTGAAGAAGAATTTATCACACTAAGAGTCAAAGTTGTCAAGATCAACAAGAATGTTGAAGAGACAGAAACATCCATGTCAATAGTAGAGAATAAAGAGAAGCATTCTAGGTTGCTAGAAAAGAAGAATGAAGAAAAGACAAAGAGTTATGCAGAAGGAATCATGGTCAACCAAAATTTAATAAAATTGACAAATATACATCTTCAAGAAGACCATCCATGTTCAAGCCACAAAGAAGCTTCAATCATGATCGTGATCAGTCAAGGAAAGAATTGAGAAGGACTACACCACAAAGAAGATCATTCACTCCCAGGTATGTAAATTTATTTTATGGTCATTGTTTTTATTGTACTAACTTTGAACATAAGGTTGCATATTGTAGGGATTATAAAAGAAATGTTCAAGCAATAAATGCTTATGTGGCCCCACGTAACATTGAATTTTGAAAATGTCATAACTATGAACACATAGATCTTGATTGTAGAAGCATGATCGATACTTCCATGAAAGAGAACAATGATATCAGATATAAGAAAGTATGGATAAGAAAAACATGAAGAACAAGTGAACAAAGACCTGGTCCCAGAGATCGTAAGATTGACAATAACACGAAATGAAGAAAAATTTACAAAGAAAAAGGAAGATGTCAGATACATAAAGTTTTGGAAAAGAAATGAAAGAAAAGAAGTACAGGTAAATAAGGAACAGGTTCAAGATATTGTACTATCAGGAATTGCAGGGAAGAATGAGAGATATTACTTCAATGTTGCATTAGAGTGATAACCTTTTTCAAAAGGGAAGATATTATTCAGATGAAAGGAGAGAGAGTAATCAAAGATTTAGAAACACAGAGAAAGACCAAAGGCATTTAGATAGGGGGAGTAGCCTCAAAGGAAGATACCCTTTGTCATTGATGTCAAAGGGGGAGAGAGATAGAAACATTGATGAGGAGTATGAGCATGAATAATTATCATGACTAAGTGTTTCCATCAATGATTGTGTTTCCATAAATTCCAAAAGGGGTGATTGTCAGACAATTGGCTTAGGTTGATGGATGTGTGGTTTGGATTGTTGGTTTTCATTGATGTCAACCCTTGGAGAGTGATATTGTATATTTATTTCAACCCTTAGATATTGATGTCAACCCTTAGAAAAGTTTGGTAGCGCAAAGGTATGGGTAAGGAACCTGCGTTTGTTTGAGGTATAAAAGCTAGAATATCAATGAATATGTAGGTAAGACTATTCTAGATGGATAGTATATCATGCCATTTATGTTGATATGTGGAACTCCACGCGGTTCCTCACGGCTATTGAGATATGGACTTGTGATGTTGGAGGACCCTCACGAGTTATCTAGAATCCCATAGAAGGTCAAAGAAATAAATTAATCTAGAAGATCCTAGAAGAAATGTACTAGTCAAATTCATTGTAACTAGGAGTTAATCATGGGTATAGTTGTTGCATTAAGAAAATAATTAAAAATAAATTAGTTGCAATAATAAGTTGTTAGTTTGGTAATTATGGTAAAGTAGTTGTGATGAGAAGATTGAATAGTCATAGTGGTTGACAAAGAAATAAATTAAATAATAAAGTGGTTGCAACAAGAAATTAGTTAAGGGAAAAGAAGTTATGAATTGACTAATTATAGAAAAATTAGTTGCGACAAGAAGTTGTGAGTAAAAGGAAATTATTTAAATAATAAAGTGGAAAAAGTGGCTAAGTGGACAAAGTTGGCTAAGTGGACAAAGTTTGTTAAGTGGACAAAGTGGTTAAGTGGATACTTATAGAGGAAGATACTTGGAGAGTATAAATAACAGAGCAAGGGTCTCCCATTGGCACCTATTGAGAATAATTAATATCGAAAAGTGATTGAAGTAGCCAAAGAAGATAGAGGGAAAATTTCAAAGCGAAAGTGAAGTAAAGAAGACCAAAACTCAAAGAGAGGATAAATTATTTTGATGATGTTTTCTAAGCTTTTGGTTCGTTGTAGTTTAGCAGTCACACTCTATGGAAGATAGGGTTTTTGGCTAGTCCTGAAACTAGTCTAAAACAGGTGTTCTGGGTAAAAACATCATAACTTATTCATAACACATCCAAATTCAGTGAGACCAAATGTATTGGTTAGAGTACAGGTTGTAATATGTTTTGTGATATTTTCATATCCATACAAAAAATATTTTGTCTGTGGCATTCTCTACAAGTTAGAACTCTAGAATAAACCAAAAATCAGCAAGGTTTGCCATTTTTTCTATAACTCCGTTTCTGGGAGGTTCCAAGTAGTGAAACCTGGAATATTTGCAAAGAAGATATTGAAGAAAATTATGTATCATTTTCAGACTTTAGTCCTTACAGGTACATATTTATACTTGTTTCAAGTTAGGGTCGTTGACTAATCCAAAATTAGTCATGTGAGACTAAAGTAAAGTTTGATGAAAATGATAGTCTCTTGTTGTTGAAGTTGAGGAAGGTTCGCAGGTCTGTGATCACATACACTATGTCTATTACAGAGTTAAAAGTATGTTTATATTCATGTTTCGATGGTTACATTTGGTCATGAAATGGTACATTCTTGAGGATACAAAACAGTGAGGTTTGGCACATGGTTTTATGTAAGGGTTTATGGTATTTGTCTTATGCATTTGTGATGTATTGCTATAGGACTCTTGTTGGTTGTCTTGATGTATGTTTTGGTATATGGTTGAGGTATATGTTGAATTCATGGATGAGATACTTAGTTGATGAGGTGGCATAGATATTGGTATTGGTGATGGTTGTGAGTTGTCATGAGGTGCATGGTTGATGCACTTGTGATGGTACATGTTGTGCTAGTTGTTGATGTACATGATTAGTTGATGAGATTATTGTGACAGGTTATTTGCATAGGTTGTTGGTTGCAAGTTGTTGGTACATGTATTGCTACATGTTCTTGTTGTAGGTTTCTTGGTACGGTTTGTTACAGGTTGACAGTGAAAGAGTGACAATGACAATGGTTGATTCAGTGGCAGTGACAGGTTGTCAAAATTTGGCACTGATATTTGAGTGTGGAAGGACGGGGAAAGGATAGGTGGTTGGATCTACCTTTGGGTTGCAGTCACAGAACCAGGGAGTTGGAGCTTCCTTTAGGTTGGAGCTTGAGAATTAGGGGGTTGGAGCCAGAGAATTGGGTGGTTGTATCCACCTTCTGGTTGGAGTCGGAGAACGCAGGGGGTTGGATCCTCTTGGTTGGAGATATAGAATTGGGTGGTTGTATCTACCTTCTAGTTGGAGCCAGAGAACACAAAGTTTTGGATCCTCCTTCTCATTGGAGCCAAAGAATTGGAATTTTTTGCTTCCTTGAATGTAATTCTTAAATACATATAAGAAAAGTATTATGTGGTTTTCTCCTGCATTGGATTTCCACATAAAATACTGGTGTATTGTGCATTGTGTGGATGTGTCTATTATTGTTCATTATGCATTGATGGATGATTATATGATGCAATAACATATTATTGATGAATTGATGAACATTGTTGAATAAGTTAAAGTTATATACATTGTGATTAAAAGGATTAATAAATAGTATAAATTGATCATTAATAATTCACCCCCCCTCTTAGTAATCCAACAATTGGTATCAGAGCAGTTCTTTCAAGAAAAAGTTTTAACCACTGGAAGGAAGATCATGGAGAGCAAAATTTTGTATAGAAATGGAATACCACAATTCAATGCTCAGAATCGTCTAAAGTATGAGATGTGGAGAAAAAGAATGAAAAAAATTTTAGAGGCACAGGGATATGATATTTGGTATTTATTTGTGACAGGATACAATGCTACAAAGAAAGAAAAAACTCCATCCAAGAAGGAATTGAAGAAGAATCAAAAAAATAGCAATGGATTTCATCTAGTAAGGGTTACCAGATCCAGTAAGAGAAATGGTTTATACAGATCAAGAGGAAATATGTTCATCATATAAGACAAATTTAGAAGAAGAAGAGTACATAATCAATATAAGTATGTTGTTTTGCTTTAATTTTGAAAAAACATGGACATCTTGAAATTGAATGCCCTGGAGGTAATGAGACAAAAAATCCATTTGAAATAGAAGACAATTATGAAGTAGAATTGATCAGTTATTTACATCATTTAAAGAATGAAAGAGAATAAAACAAGTCACTCAAGAAATAATTGATGAAACAAAAGGAAAGTGTTCAAGGTTCCAAAGAAGCTCAACAGGTCATCAAGAATTTAAGAGCTCAACTAGAAGAGGCCAGAAGATCTGAAGAAACTATAGAATATCAAAAGAAAAGTTTAGAAGCCAACATAGAAACACAAAAGGAAGAAGTAGAAAAGAGAGAAAATATATTGACAGGTCATCTCATGGAAATAATCGATGACATAAACCAGCTTGAGGAAGAGTTTGGTCAAGAAGAGAGAAGACTCGAAGAAGAAATAATTACATTGAAAATACAATTTGAAGAAGCAAAGAGAACAGAAGAAGTCATGAAGTCTCGGATAATGAAGAAAGAATAAGAGCCTGAGAAGCTTGAAGAATAAGTTGTCACACTAAGAGTCAAATTTGTCAAGATCAACAAGAATTTTGAAGAGAAAGAAACATCCACGTCAACAGTAGAGAATAAAGAGAGGCACTCTAGGTTGCTAGAAAAGAAGAATGAAGAAAAGAGCATGAGTTATGTAGAATTACTCAAAGGAATGAATCATGGTCAACCAGAATATAAGAAAATTGATAAAGATGCATCTTCAAGAAGAACATCCAGGTTCAAGCCACAAAGAAGCTTCAATCATGATCATGATCAGTCAAGGCAGGAATTCAGAAGGACTAAACCACAAAGAAGATTATTCACTCCCAGGTATGTAAATTTATGTTATGGTCATTGTTTTTATTGTACTAACTTTGGATATACGGTTGTAGATTGTACGGATTATAAAATAAATCTTCAAGAAAGAAATGCTTATGTGGCCCCACGTAACATTGAATGTTACAAATGTCGTAAATATGGACACATAGATCGTGATTGTAGAATCATGATCGATACTTCCATGAAAGAGAACATTGATATCAGATATAATAAAGTATGGATAAGAAAACATAAATAACGGGTCAACAAATACCAGGTCCCAGAGATCACAAGATTTACATTAGCACGAGATGAAAACAAATCTACAAAGAAAAAGGAACATGTCATATACAAAAAGGTTTGGAAAATAAATGAAATAAAAAAAGGACAAGTAAATAAGGAACAAGTTCAAGGTATTGTCCTTTCAGGTATTGTAGTGCAAGATGAATCCACGGACAGAAAGAAAGAAGTATCAATTCAGAAATATGTTGATCCTACCAATGAAGTTGATGATGATTTCATCCAAGCAGACACTTTTATGATCCATTTGTCTTGGAGACTCCCAACAAATATGTATAGTGAACAAGCGGAGTCTAGATACTAGCTCTACAAATCAGAAATTCATCTTTCGAACAACTTACATAGTTTGAGTAGATATACTCAGAGAAATCAGTTAGCAGAAGTACAATATGACAGATTGATCAGTTGACAAAACTACACATGAAGAAGTCTATCATTGCATTTAGACAAAGATATCTTCAACACAGGTTGTTCCAAACATGTAGATTTTGGATTACAGATAGATAATACCAATGGACGTATTTGATGTTTGATGATCAGTTGCAGCAGTGAAGACTTCATGATAGTATAGAGAGAGATGGGTCATCACTGTGGACAATTTAGTAGCAGAGTCTTGGAAAGTATGGAAAAAGATGGATTTGTACGATGCTTAGCAGTGGCTTAACAATTAGAATCAGTTGAAATCAGTTTATCACAGAAAGGAAAGAAGTGAAAGGAACAACAGAACATGGAAAGAGAAACCATCAACAAAAGTGATATTATCATAAGGATATTGTTGAACAGTATGGGTCACATGGACATAGATGAATTCGTCATAACACTTAGTAATTTTGGACAAATATATGACAGTGGATGAGAGCATGGATTCATAGACTGGTTCATAGATTGGTTCAGAGAGTGGTTCAAATATAAAGGAACATTTTCATAATGGATGATAATGACATAGGAATATTTAAATACTTATTCTTGATTTATTTTCATATATGTCAGTTGATTACACAAGGAAGAACCAATGGACAAAAAATCCAAAAGGAAGTAGGTATAGGAAGCCCTACATGTCATCTACACGACACCTTGCAGAGAAGTACTCAAGGGAGAGAAACAGAAGCAAGAAGACAACTAGAAATGTCATTCAGATAATTTTTCATATAGAGGGAGAGGACAGAGGCATGATTCTAGGGGGAGTGATGGTCACACGGGAAGAATGAGAGATATGAATTCATTGTTGCATCAGAGTGATACCCTTTGTCAAAGGGGAAGATATTATTCAGATGAAAGGAGAGAGAGTAATCAGAGGTTTAGAAACAAAGAGAAATATCAAATNACCCGCCGATGCTACAGATAAAGCAAAGCACCAAAAGGACATAATTAGGGTTAAGAGAATCATTGCAGATTCTATCAAAGATCACTTGATTCCTCAAGTGTCTTCAAAGAAGACTCAAAAATAAATGTTTGAGGCCCTAACCAGGTTATATGAAGGAAAGAACATAAATCGGAAGATGAATCTAAGAACTCAACTCAAGAATACAAGGATGCAAAAAGGAGAATCGATCCAGGAATATTTCTCCAGAATATCTCAATTCAAAGAACAACTAGAAGAAATTGGAGATACTATAGATGAAGACAAACTCATAATGAAAACCCTTAATGGTCTCACAATACCTTGGGATGCATTCATCCAAAATATTTGTGCCAGAACGGAGAAACTAAAATTTGATAGTCTTTGGGAAGAATGTATTCAAGAATAATCAAGAGTAGCTAACTGAGAAGCTCTACTATCAAGAGATGAAGATCAAGCCCTAGCTACTCACACTAAAGGAGGAAGAAAGAAGTATTACTTCCAGAAAGAAAATCATAAAGAGTCTCAATCTATTACACATTATTTTGTTCACTCTGGTGATGTCTCTACAGTTATGTGTTCAGGCTCTCATAAGGACCTTTTGCCTGAGAAAAGTGACAGTTTTATTCATCTACAAAACATGTTTTTAAGATGATTTTGTAGGCTACATGTATTGTAGGGTGCGATAAACCCTAATTCTCACAAGCCACTCTATACTTAGATTGTGATATGTTCGCAGTTTTCTCTATAAGTAGGGTGTGAACCTGCTTCAAAGCTTAAAAGGGAGAAGAAGTTATGAAGGTTCTAGAAGAGGATCTTCTAGAAAATGAGTTGGCATTCGCATGGTTGGCATCCTACTGACTTCTCATATTTAGTGGGATCATACTCATCCCTTTAACTATCTCTCCTTCTCCTATATAATGAAAGGTTTCTCAAGGAAGAGGTTAAGCAAGATTGAATAGAGAATTGATGAAAGAATAGATTCAGAATTGTGTGAGGAATCATGTTTGAATTGATCCTTGAGGCCTTCATTTGTCCATCAAGCCATAGAGGATCTTATTCATGCAAGTGTGGAGCAAGTGTGTGTGTTGGAACAAAGGACCACCGAAAGGAAGCTTGCGACATCAATGCAATCTGGTTGTATCTTCTACTTTCATTTAATATAATACAGTGGCATGTCCCTTTCCCATAAAATCACTCTTATTTTATTACATGACTCCTTGATCACATGTTTAAGTCTTCATTGAATTTATTATTGTTGGTTTCACCTTGGTCGATTTGTGTCATTGTAGATCTGATACCACAAGGCTACCAAAGAGAAGCAGGGACAACAAAGACATAAGGAAGCGATACTTAAAGGTATGTCACTTATTCCTTCTTCAATGACAATTTCAATGATTGTAACTTAGGGAAAGTGCCATGTCTTGTCTTGTTTTGTTCTAGATCTAGGTGGATCTAGGGAGATATGTTAATGTCTACATATACCGATTTATCCTATAACAAAATTGGTGACTCCACTTTGTATGTCACATGGCTATGTCCTAAACTGAGTCTTCTAACATAGATCCACAGTGTATTCCTGGTGGCTATGTAGCATTTTAGTGAAATGGATCCACGGTGTATGATTGGTGGCCATGGCCTACATTTGTGATTTCATTCATTTGTGGTTTGAGCATGGGAATGCCTACCTCAGAGCTGGTATTATATTTTGCAGACGCTTTATTGTTTGCAGGTTTCTGATTAGGTGTGATCCTGGTTTCTGACACACACATGCATTTTACAAAGTATTTCGGTTGTCATGAGTTCCAGCCTCATACTTTGGGGGGCATTCTGTTACACATTATTTTGGTCAATCTAGTGATGTCTCCACA
>JZKD02S1856327.1:598001-618037 GCA_000966675.3 Picea glauca | reverse complement strand
AGTTAAATCACTAACGAATTTGCGGAGAACTTCAACATCGAACAGTGGACCTCGTTTCCTGCTTATGGCTTCGCTGATATCCAATCCATCCTGTGCGATTCTGTAGTGAACACAAGGAATTTCGCACTTGTTTACACAAATGAAACGGGAAAAGTTTCGATCCCCCACCTCATCCTCGGTCTCACAAAAACGTTCAAACATATGAACTAGCTCCTTTACTATGTCCGAAGCTCGTCCGAGAATGTGAGGAGCTAATGGACTTTCTTCCATAAGTATATCTCTAATAAGCCTAACACCGCCTTTAAGGGCTTCAGAATTATGCTGCGCCTGTACTTCAGCTTCGAGGGCTTCAGAGTTTTGCTGCGACTGCACTGCAGCTTCATGGGCTTTAAGCTGCGCCTGCACTTCAGCTTCAAGATGTTGTTCCGCCGTAAGGCCACTCATCTCCTTTAATCGCTCAAATTCTCTAGAGATGCAAATAGTTACAGCATTATCCAGTGCTCTCAGGTAGTATCCTTCGAAATATACAAGTGAGTTCCTCGTTCTTTCCAGAATAGTAATCCCGTGATTCAAGTCTTCGCTGGTGATATCCGTTGCATTCCTTTCACATAATATCTCGAGGGCGCACGAATATCCCACAACCGTGGCTCGGCTACTGTTTCCAATGACGATGTTAACCTCCGCGGCAATCTCATCAAATACTGTAGAAAATGCTCGCAAAATCAAGGACTCAATTTTCATATAGCCTTCGTTATTCTTATAAACATGGCCGAGAATTTTAATTAAGCTTGAAAGCTCACGTTCCTTTGAATTTTCTCTAAGCTTCTCAATAATCCCGATGGAATTTTCTTTGCGTGATTTCAGTCCAGTTATTATGACGTCGATGGCCCTCACTATTTCCTTACCCACATCCAGAGCAGCTTGTTTGGCTTCCTTTTCTATTAAAGTTTTGTGAATGACTTTCTTAAAATATCTGAAGCCGTGTAGAGATAAGAAGGTTTCTATGTTCTCAGAATGAAACTCACAAAACAAGCGAACTATATTCGTTTTCTTCCATATTTCCACCCATTGCTTCTCCGTTATATGTTTCCCTTGAACAGATTTAAGCAACCTCATTAAATATCGCTCCATCTCTCCCGCCTCCAGAATTTTAGAATACCCGGCAATTACAGTATTTGAAGGAAGTCCGTGAAGTTTAATGTAACGCTTCATTTCTCTTCTCAATTCTGTTTGGGGGATGGCGCTTTTAATGTCAAACCACTTTCGAGTAAAGGGATTTCGAGCATGCTGTTCAGTTTCCCAAATGTTCTGTAGAGTGTTTCTATTGTAGAGAAGCTGAGTGGGATCCTGCTCCAGTGGTAATCGCACTGGATCATAAGCCACTTCTGCGCTGATGATGTCCATATACCTTTCAGGGACCGTTTCCATCTCCATTTCGTTTTCCATGGCCTCCACTGGATTCGTAGCCATGCGTACTGGTTCAATATAAATTATAGTGGCTCACAGCTTCGAACCGGGGATTTCCGAAATAACATATACCTCCGATGGAACTACTTCTTTTTCTACAACTTTTGATTAGTGAAGAATACAATTATATATTTATAATCAACCACTTAATTCTTTTATTAAAGTTGTAGTGGACGAGTCGGCCATTTCTACATTCATCTTATCAGCCATACAAGCCATATTAACTAAAAACCCACTCGAGTGAGGAGAATTTACACTAACGCTAACATATTAACCTAGCTTTAGTTTACGGCCCTAGCCTTTAGTGGCTTTGGGCGCCATCGCCCCATGATCACTATGATGGTCATTAGATGGACATGAGGGAAGGATGATGCTTAGACGAGCCATTTTTGGCTGATTGGCAAGAACTTGTTTATAAACTAGCTCGCATTAGTTGGAAACACCAAGAGAAGTTTTAAAGGGAACACTCATAGGAACGACAAAGAAGGTTTTTACATGTAACCTCATCCGTAAAACATGCACTTCACACAACATATAAGATTGGCATAAAAATCTTGACTAGCTTGGGTGTTTGGACGATATACAGGGTAAGAGGTGGGTGGCCCACCCTTGGGGTTTGCGAGAGTACCAAAGTGCCTTCAAGTACAAGTATTGATGGATCGCAATCGTGGCATGCACTCATTAGGAACACATCCATTGGGCATGCATCCATTAGGTGCACATCCACTAAATGTACTTGGGTGCATTGTTGGGCACACTTGGGAGTAGTCAGGTGGACTAAGAAAGTTCGCACATAGTTGGACGGATTTGGGTTGAGTTGGATAGACTCAGGTGGACCAGGCACACTTCGGTTGGGTTGGATGGACTTGGAAAGACTTGGTTGTATCGAGCACACTTGGGTAGTGTTGGATGGATGAATTGGGTCTTGGACAGAAGAACTGGATAGACTTGGGATGACTTGGAAAAACTTATGAAGACTTGGACACACTATCAAGAACAATTGTTGGACATGAGTAGTTGGCAAACAAGTCATCGAGGGAATCAAGTTGGTTATGTGGGAATTTGGGTCCACCTTACCATGAAGGTGTTGGCATGTTTACAGACAGAAAGTAGAGTATTTGTTTGTCATTGATGGCAATATCAACACGACGAGAGTATACTTGTTTTCAAATGATAGAAAGATCAACAGTGCAACAATAATGGCATGGAAAGAACAGAAGTGTAAGCTCAGTGAAGAGAAACAATGATCGTTGGATCACCCATCCCGAATTCCCAATGGTTGTCAAATCTGAATTTAGATAGGAGGAGCGCGCAGAAGAGGAGAACAGATCTCAGGCGTCAGCTCTGAGCGTGAGGACCGACCGTCGTTGGATCCAGAAGAATGAGCACGATATTTAAGTGCAAGGTGAAGTGGGCTTACAAAGTCCCGAAAGCAAGGGGATCGTTCAATTCGAAGGACACGTCGTAGCAGATGAGGAGTTTCACAAATTCGTGAATCGGGAGAATAGAGGTAAGCTAACCTCCAACTCCACGAAATGTGAAATCTCAAAACAATCCTAGCCATTGGAGCCAAAGGACACGTGGCGAGTGATTGGAATTTCACTGACCTGCACATTGGAGGAGTCAAAGGGATATGACACAGGAACTCGTGATATGCGAAGTAGCGAAATGATCTAGACTGTCGGATCACCAAAGTTCTGGACTGTTGATCTGGAAAGCGAAGTGCTTGAATGTTTGGCCCGTGGTCATAGCTAATGTCACATCGTCGAAGGCTAGAGGAAGGAGCTAACCCAGCTAAGCTCCATTTCAGAGATCATGACATGGGAGACTCGAGAAGTCTCATCACAAGATTTTCAATACGTGAAATTGCAAAGTGCCTATTGGTGTAGCTGGTGGTCATCGCTGGTGGGCACGTGAAGGAAGGAGCTTGCAAGTTGCAAGGCTACATTTTGTGATCGGGAGTTGGAAGAGTCAGAGTGACTCACAACAAAATTCGTGAAACTGCGAAGTGCCTTTTGATTAGTCCCGTGGTCACAACCAGTGGGCATATAGGATAAACACGAGTCCCTGTGGGTGTAATCCAACGGTGTTGATTAATCGGGAATTTGATCGAAGGGCTACTATTTCACTTCACGGTTAATTGTTCAGTTACGATCCAGTTAGCAGAACTGAATTATAGTTCTTGGACATTTGGCGATTCATGAGCTGATGCTTTCTTTGGAGAGTTTAGGTGTAACTGAATTTGTGGAGAGAATAAAAGAGAAATTTCGTGACTGTGTGAGGTTGGCTGTTCTAAGTGAAAAATGAGTTGAATTGTAAGAAAGGAAAAATTATAGTATGCGCAGAGTGAGATGAAACTCAGAGATGAAAAACAGAAGTTGAATAGACAGAAGTAGAGCAGATTTGCAGAACAGACAGAAGAAGAGAAGAATTGCAAAACAAACAGAAGCAAGTCAAGCCAAGTATGAACGGAGCAGAAGAAAAGTGAAGCAGAGAATAATTGCATAACAGAGAAGAAGTGGTAAGAATCGATACACCTGTATTGTTGGTTATTCAATCATTTATTTACATTCAGGGAAGTAGGGTGGTGTTAGGGAGGAATGTGGTCCTCTGATATTCAAGTTGGTGCTTGAATATTGGAAGTTGTATCTTCCATCTCGTTGTGGCTAGAAAACAGAGTGGCAAGGTGGTGCTAGGGAAAACACAGAGTTTTCTGTATGCAAGTCGGTGCTTGTATAAGTCCAGTTGGTGTTGGAACACTCAGGGAATTGATGCTTTCTTCTAGTGGGTGCTAGAGAAATAAGAGAGTCGGTGCTCTCAACAAGTTGGATTTTGTAAAACAGAGGTAGTAGCCTCACATTGAGTTGGTGCTCAAAGATAGATGATGTACAAAACTTAAAATAAAGCCTATCATTTGAAGAAGAAGAGGTTTTCTCCCTTTATGGGTTTCCTCGTGAAAATTTGTCTCTGTGTATATCTTATGTGTGACTGATGTTCATTATTTATATTGTTCATATCTTATATAATATTGATGGTCACTTAGAAGAGATTAAAAATTGTTTGAATAAGTCATGTATTGTTTAAGCACAGTAACAACTGATTCGCCCACCCCCCCCCTTCTCAATTGTCTTAGTAATTTCAAAAATTGGTATCAGAGTGGGTTCCTTTTATTTAAAGGTAGATCTGTAAGTTTAAACATTACAAGTCATGAAGGGACTTCAACCACTAAGCCTCCTCTGTTTGATGGAACAAATTTTGCCTTCTGGAAGGTTAGAATGAGAACATACTTAATGGCCTTAGGTGTTGACATTTCAGATGTAGTAGAGACTCGATATACAAATCCTGTTGTGCTAGCATTCAAGGATGATAAGTTAGAGTTTAGCTTTAATGCTAAGGGAATGAATGCTATCTTGAATGGCCTTCCTGAAGCTGAGCTTGTAAAGGTGATGCATCTTGAAACTGCCAAAGCAATGTGGGATAGACTTATTAGTAGTTATGAAGGAAATGAGAAAGTAAAAGATGTCAAACTTCAAACATATAGATTGAAATTTGAACAACTAAAGATGAATGAAGATGAAACAGTTAGCAAGTATTTTTTAAGAGTTGAAGAACTTGTGAATGCCATGAAGGGTCTTGGTGAGAAGATTGAAGAATCATTTTTAGTTCAGAAAATTTTAAGATTTCTGCTTGATAAGTTTAATCCAAAAGTCTCTTCAATAGAAGAACTAAATGATCTTAAATATCTGTTCATTGATCAACTCCTAGGAATTCCAACTGCATATGAAATGAGAATTAGAAAAGATAAATCCATTACTAGAGAAGCATCTTTTAAAGGAGACAAGAATATTGATTCAGAACTAGATGATATTGAGGAAAAATTTGTGAGAAGGTTATAGAAAGGATCAAGCAAATACCAAGGTAAAATGCCCTTCAAATGCTTTAACTATGGTAAAATAGGTCATTTTGCATCTAAGTGTCCTCACAAGGAAAAAGACAAAAAGGACCAGAACTATGATGATGAAAATAAATACAAATTTAAGAAATATAGGAAAAATAAAATTTTGTGTGCAAACAATGATGACTCCTCAGAAGACATAGATAGTGATTCATCCTTTCAGGACAAAGTGAATGATTTTATGCTTATGGCTATGAGATATCTTGATGATAAACATATAAGATGTGACATGGATGATGAAGAAGCTATAGTGTATATGGAAGGTGAATTAATCAGTGCTTTGGAAGAACTTGACAGACTCAGATGTAAGAAGAGAAAGCAAAAACAGTTGTTGACGGAGTTTAAAATGAATGGTAAAAAACATGATGAAGACTTCGACTTAATAAAAGTGGAGTTAGAAGAGGCAAAGAAAATAGAGGACATTCTGAAACAACAGTTATCAGAAAATAAAGTGAGATGTGAAGCCTTAGAAGAAGAGATAGTAAAAACTAGAAAAGCGATGGAGAAGTTTAAGGCATTATATCACCAAAATCTATCAAGTATTAAAGCATCGAAAGGATTAACCTCCATTCTAAATCAGCAAAGGAATCCAAAGTTGAAAGTTGTATTGGGCTATAAAGAAGGATCAAGTAGTGATCATCCAAGTAATACAGAACCCATCAAGTTTGTCAAATATACAATCATTGACAACAATCACTATGCAGAAACAAAGAAAGAAAATTAGCC
Source organism: Picea glauca (assembly GCA_000966675.3). NCBI lineage: Eukaryota > Viridiplantae > Streptophyta > Pinopsida > Pinales > Pinaceae > Picea > Picea glauca. Next base: position 611,889 of record JZKD02S1856327.1, on the reverse strand, counting down.
ACCAAGAAGGAATGGAAGAAAAATTACCAGAACCGAATATGTAGTTCAGAGAAATTATCAACATGGAAGAAATTGATCCGCTGAAAGAAGACAATATTTTTCCAGGTACAAAGGATTTTTCTATGGATATCGTTTTTTCTGTTCTAACTCTGGACAAAAAAATATAACTTGTTCTTTAAGATTTAGATATGAGCAATAAAGTTACTCAAGGAATAATCAACAAAGATTGAGACAGTCAAGCAACAAACAACCACAAACTATAAATCATGCAATGGTTGGGAGAAGGATGCAGGTGAAACATAACAACAGTTATGAGCATAACAATCATTATGATTTGTTATTCAGTGAACCGGAATGTTACGTCTGCCATAATTATGGACATAAAGTTGCAGATTGTTGCTTAAGGAATTATAAGTTAGATTTGAATCCCACTGCTGAAAATTTCAAGGTTTGGAAGAAGAAAGAAGATGACAATTGTAGACTAGTGTTATCAGCCCAAAGACAAACAAATCCCTAGTATATTGACAGTGGATGTTCCAAACATATGATTGGAGACAAAAGTATGTTTCTAACTCTAAGTGAAAGTAAATCAGGGAATGTAACTTATTGAAATGATGCACCAGGAAAAAAAAAGGTAAAGGAATAGTAAGTCTAAGTAATGGAAAAAGAAAAGCTCAAGATGTGTTATTTGTAAATGGTCTAAAACATAATATACTAAGTGTCAGTCAAGTTTTTGACTGAGGATGTGAAGTTGTTTTTACTTCTAAAGGTTGTAAAATAAAGTCTGTGAATTCAGGACAGTTGGTTGCAAAAGGGATAAGAACAGAAGACAATGTGATGCAGGAGCATCAAAAAAGTTAAGCGAGCGTGGAGCAAGCACAACGTATTTTTGAGCACAGGATAAATTGCTTGAAAATATTTTCGGAATTGATGCGCCAAATCTTTAATGAATCCATTTATGAAGGAGTGACTTTGTATATTGTATTGGACTTTGAGCGATTTACTCTCATCCTTGGTAGATAGGAGGCATTTAAACTAGTTAATGCAGGTAGATAGACTTGAATTCATAGATTAGACAGTTTTATAAAGAAGGAGGGAAAACGGATATAGACACCCTCATTGTACATGGTAACATTATTCAGGAATAGTTGAAGCAGGGAGAGCACAGGAGAATAGCAGAGAGTTGTAGAAGAACATCCATGTATAGATCTTGAATTAATAGAAGAAGTTGATTCAAATCCATGGTTTTGTGTCTGCTCTCTGTGTGTCGATGTTAAATGATATGCTCATGAATGTTTGCTTCCTGTTATACATTTGCTTCTATATGTTGTGTATGTGATTTCATGTTGAGTTTGGAATCTGAAGGGAAGAAGGAATGAGTTTCAATTGTTTATCTATTTGAGCCAGAAAATTCCTGCAAGGAGTGCAGTCGAATTGTCTGCAAGGAGTGCGTTGACAAAGGGTTCAATAGAGATAACTTTGATTCGCGTTCACCCAGAAGTGGATTTGGGTTACAGGAGCCGTGCAAGGAGTGCGCAGGCTGGATAAAAGTCTCGGGGTTGTGAACCTGAGTGAAGTATAGAAGAACTGTTGTTGCAGGCGTGCGTCGAGTAGAGGAGCTTCAACATTTAGACGTGGTTGAAGGTTTGCCGCAAGGAGTGCGCGCAAGAGTTTCCTAAAGGACTTGAAGGTCGTGGAAAAATCTCAGGAAGAAGGGCCTTCAATTTCGGTTGAAGGACAACGCAGAGAAGCTGTGACTTGAAGGTTAGCCGAAGCATCGCAAATTTGTACGCAGGGGGGAACAAGTTCCATAAAAGGAACACAGTCACTTCGTAGAATCGTCAAAGGAGGAGGTGGACGGTCGGTATTCTCCGAGGAGAATTCGCGACATCCCGTGAGCCGTTAGATCTCACAGAGGTGCAAGGAAGATACCGCAGAAATTTTCTAGGAGGAATAAAGCTCAAGAGGGGTAGAGCAGTTGATCTGAGTCTTGAAGGTCGTTGGATCTACACATAGGATCGTGTATCGGGGTTTCGTGGGTCGAGGTCCCGTAAAAGTGCACCAGGAATCGCGATATTGCGATACGCGATATCCTAGAAGATCTGAATCATCCATCAGTTGGGATGTGTGTCATAAGGCCTGACGGAGTCGGGGTTCGGCGCATCGGGAGTCTTGAGGACAGGATACTCCGGCAGTGTGAAATCGTGAAACGCGATATCCCGATAGTGAAAGGATAGTGGGCCATAGGAGTTGGTGGAGGATAGGTGGCATGTCGTATCGGAGTTCGGGGAAAGTAAAGTCCCGAAATATTGGGTATTAGGATTCACGATCCCGCGAAGTCTGAAATCTCGATAGGAGTGACGAAAAGTTGAGGGGACAACTCACATGTGCGTCGGAGTTTCAGTGCATCGGGTATCGGGGGTTGGAGAACCGAGCTGCTTGGCATCGCAAGTAGCGAAATCGCGATAGAAGAAATCCCGACTGGTAAGGGAAAGGTCAGCGTTGACTCATACTGGGGTTCGAGGATTCGAAGCACTAGCGCTCGATCCTTGACCTCGTGATATCGCGAAGTCCGATTCCCCAATAAGAAAAAAAAAAAGGGATCGCGTGAAGAGTTCTGTGGGTAAAGATTTCCTGACAGGGAAATAGAAGGACTGGTTAGGGTTCTTCGGGCCAGGAAGGAGAAGATCCTGTGAGCGGACGTGCCCTGGGGAGCGCGCTCTGCGTCAAGTGGTATCAGAGAAAGAAAATTTCTTTGCTTTCTGTAGTAGAGAAGAAGGAAATTCACCATGCCGCCAAGGAGATAGGATAGACAGTCACCCGATCCAGAGGAAAGAGAAAACCTGAGGAGAAGGGGTAGGCAAGCGCAGAATCCAGAAATGGAAAGAGAGATACGTGATCTACGAACTAGACTCGAAGATATGGAGACAGCGCGAAAACGCATAGCCAGTGTGGGGGATCTTAGCGATTCAGAGAGCGAAGCTAAGGCTGAAAGAGAGGAAGAAGTTGCAGACAAGGATGTAGCCAACGAACGTCTAATCAAAGCTATTGCACAGATGGGTGGAAAGGCGAAAATGGACATTCCAGTTTATGAGGGGAATCTGGATGCAGAAGAGCTTCTAGATTGGATTAGAGCTCTGGATACATACTTCGATTATGAATATGTCGAAGAGGATAAGAAAGTCAGGCATGTTGTCATAAGATTGAAGGGACACGCAACATTATGGTGGGACGAGCTACAAGCAGATAGACGTTGCAAGGGTAAGCAAAAAATTAAAAGATGGGATCGAATGATTACGAAGATGAAGGCAAAGTTCATCCCAAGAGATTATCAAATAACTCTATTCAAGAGGATGCAGAACCTGAGACAGAAGCTGATGACAGTGAAAGAATACATGGAGGAATTCTATCAACTGAACATCAGGGCAGGTCATCGGGAGAGCGATGATGAAAAAGTTGCCAAGTATATGAATGGCCTGAGATACGATATCCAGTATGAGATGAGCATGGCAACCATCCGAATGGTGGAGGATGCCTATCAAATGGCTTTGAAAGATGAAGAGAAGTTGATCCGTAAGCAAGGTTAGCGAGGCTGAGACAGGAGTCAGCCCAAAGGAAAATTGATTGCCCAAGATAAATACCCAAAGAAAAAGGACGACTGGAAAAAGCCTCAGACTAGAACTGAGAGAGGTGGAAGTTCATAGCGAGGCCAACAGTATGAACAGAGAGGGAAGCATACAGGGCAGAGTGGAGGATATTCCGATAACAATATGTTTCCTCGTACCAGAGGTAGACAAAGAGGAAGAGGTGGAGTAATTACATGCTTCACGTGTGGGAAAAATGGGCACAAGTCTTATGAGTGTCCATATAAAAAGAAAGATGGAGGAGAAGCTCACATCACCGAGGCACAGAGGTGAGATGTTGAGGTGGAAGACGTTGAAGGAGGAAGTTCACTAATGATGCGTAAAGTTCTCTTAACACCCGAGAAGGAGGTGAAGGACTCAGTCCAAATGACCAGACTTTTCAGAACCGCTTACAAAACCAAGGAGAGGGTATGCAAAGTTATCGTGGATAGCGGTAGCACAGATAATCTCGTTTCAACTGAGATGGTAGAAAAGATGGAGTTGGAAACGACTGATCATCCAAGCCCATACAGAGTTTCGTGGCTACAAAAAGGACACTAGGTAACTGTTACTAAACAATGCTTGGTTGAGTTTAAGATAGGAGGATATAATGATAAGATCTTATGTGATGTCATTCCTATGGATGTTTGTCATTTATTGTTGGGAAGACCATGGAAATATGACAGGAATGTAATTCATGATGGAAAGATGAATATGTATACTCTAGAGAAGGATGGGAGGACACACATGTTGCTTCTAATAAAAGATAAGGAGGTACAACCAGAAGGGAGAAATAATGTACTTCTCATGAGTGGGAAGGAGCTTCTTATGGAGGTAAAGAAGAAAGAAGATCCACAATTCTTTGTGGTCAGGAAACCAAGGATCGTTTTGACTAGCACGAGAGTAGACGAATTGCCAGAAGAAATTCAGGAACTACTAGAAGAGTTTGTTGACATCGTGGTGGACGAATTACCTCGTTCGTTGCCACCGATGAGGAGTGTGATTCATCATATGGACCTCATACCAGGAGCTAGTTTTCTGAATAAAGCCGCGTATAGGTTGGCACCGCAAGAAAATGAAGAGGTCAAGAAGCAGGTCCAGGAGTTGCTAGACAAAGGATTGGTTAGGGAAAGTTTGAGCTCATGTGTCGTTCCAACGGTAATCAGTACAAAAAAAGATGGAGGTTGGAGAATGTGTACCGACTCAAGAGCCATCAACAAGATAACCATCAGGTACAGGTTTCCATTGCCGTGAATGGACGATTTAATGGATTGCTTGAGCGGGGCAAAATACTTTTCAAAGATTGATATGAAAATCAGATATCACCAGATTCGCATGAGGGAAGGCAACGAGTGGAAGACGGCCTTCAAAACCAACGAAGGACTGTATGAATGGCTTGTCATGTCGTTTGGCTTAACAAATGCGTCGAGTACCTTTATGAGGTTAATGAATGAAGTCCTACGGGAATTCATCGGGAAATTTTTCATTGTGTATCTGGATGACATACTAATTTTCAGCAAGACAAAGGCAGAACATCTGAAGCATTTAGCTACAGTAATGAAGAAGCTACAACAGGAGAAGTTGTTGATTAACATGAGGAAATATTCACTCATGAAGAAAGAACTCATTTACTTGGGATTTATTATATCTGCGAATGAATTGAAGATGGATCCAGATAAGGTGGAAGTGATCAAAAATTGGCCATCATCGAGAAATATTTTTGAGGTGAGAAGTTTTCATGGACTATCTAGTTTCTACCGGAAGTTCATCAGGAATTTCAGTGGGATTAGCGCAGCGATGATGGACACAGTGAATAAAAGACATAAATCTTTTCACTAGACTGAAGAGGCGGAGAAAAGTTTCAAATTGTTGAAACGGAGGATCACGGAACAACCGGCTATGGTGTTGTCAGATTTCCAAAAGACGTTTCAAGTAAAGTGTGACGCAAGCGGGTTTGCCATATGAGCGGTCTTGAGTCAGGAGGACAGACCGATTGCATATTTTAGCGAGAAATTGAATGAAGAAAAATTGAAGTACTCCACGTATGATAAGGAGTTTTATGCTATCGTACAGGCATTAAAGAAATGGAGGCACTATTTGATTCCAAAGGAATTTATTTTATATAGTGATAACCACGCATTACAATTTGTGACTCAACAGGAGAAGTTAAATCAGAGGCATGTTAAGTGGGTTGAGTATATGCAGAATTTCACTTTTTTTATTAAGCATATTTTAGGTACTGCTAACAAAGTGGTTGATGCTTTGAGCAGGAAGTGTTTGTTGTTGCAGGAGTTCAAAGTCAGGACGTTAGGCTTTGATGATCTCAGGGACATGTATGCAGATGATCCAAACTTTAAGGAGGTGTATGAAGCAGCTGAGAATCCAGTTCTCAGATATAGAAGCCAGTGGATAGAGTACGTGATCTAGGAAGTATTTTTGTTTAGGGGCAATCAATTATGTATTCCAAATTGCTCCATGAGGGAGAATCTGTTAAAGGAGAAACACAGCGGAGGCTTGGCAGGGCATTTTGGTCATGACAAGACATTTGCAAAGCTGAGCGAGCCATACTTTTGGCCAGGGATGTGGTCAGAGGTCAAGCGGTTTGTAGACAGATCCAGGATTTGCCAGCATTCAAAGGGAAGAAAGCAGAATGCAGAATTCTATCAACCATTATCCATACCCGAGAGGTCGTGGGATGAAATCAGCATGGATTTCGTATTGGGATTGCTAAGGATGCAAAGAGGATTTGATTCAGTCTTTGTAGTAGTGGATAGGTTTTCCAAGATGGCACATTTTATCCCATGCTAGAAAACCAGTGATGCGACTCATATCGCAAATCTATTTTTCAAAGAGGTCGTTCGACTTCATGGCTTACCCAGAAGTATAGTTTCGGATAGAGATACAAAGTTCGTGGTACATTTCTAGAGGACCTTATGGAATAATCTAGGAACTAATTTTATGTGTAGTTCTGCTTATCATCCTCAGATAGATGGCCAAACAGAAGTAGAGAACAAGAGTCTGGGAGACTTGCTGAGGAGCTTGGTGACAGAGCACCACAACTAGTTTGATAGTATATTGTCGCAGGCAGAGTTCGCATATAATGACTTAGTGAACAGGAGCATAGGCCAAAGTCCATTTCAGATTGTGTATGGCATGCAACCGAGAGGAGTTTCTGAATTGAGGGATTCAGAACAGATTACGACTAGAAGCACTAGTGTGGAAGAGCTCGCCGAGGCGATGAAATAACTTCACAGGCAGGTGAAGCAGCAACTGCTGGAAACAAGTCAGGAATATAAGCGTAGAGCTGACCAGCGGAAGAGACAACTTCAGTTTGAGGTTGGTGACTTAGTTCTGGCATATCTGAGGAAGGAAAGGTTCCCGAGAGGAACATACAATAAGTTGAAGATGAAAAAAATCGGTCCATGCAAGGTCTTGAGGAGATTTGGAGACAATGCTTATAAGATTGAGTTACCGGATGGGATCGAAATATCTCCGATATTCAATGTCGTAGATTTATATCCATATAAAGCTCAGGAAGTAGAGACTGGAACTGAGCATCCAGTGATCCAGTGGACAAAACAGATGCCAGTTGCATAGAATCCACAGATGGAGAACATATTGGACAAGAGAGTCAGTAAGAATACTAGGAGGAAAGAATATTATGAGTATTTGGTCAAATGGAAGGGCCATCCAGTGGAAGATGCCAGCTGGGAGAACGAAGCAGAGATACAAAAGAATGGATATACTGTGCAGGAGCTCATGGACAGGAGCCCATGAATTTTTTTAAAGCGAGGGAGTATGATGTAGGAGCATCGCAAAAGTTAAGCAAGCATGGAGCAAGCACAACGTATTTTTGAGCACGGGATAAATTGCTTAAAAATCTTTTTGGAATTGATGCGCCAAATCTTTAATGAAGCCATTTATGAAGGAGCGCCTTTGTATATTGTATTGGACTTTGATCAATTTACTCTCATCCTTAGTAGATAGGAGGCATTTAAACTAGTTAATGCAGGTAGATAGACTTGAATTCATAGATTAGACAGTTTTAGAAAGAAGGAGGGAAAACGGATATAGACACCCTCATTGTACATGGTAACATTATTCAGGAATAGTTGAAGCAGGGAGAGCATAGGAGAATAGCAGAGAGCTGTAGAAGAACATCCATGTATAGATCTTGAATTAATAGAAGAAGTTGATTCAAATCCATGGTTTTGTGTCTATTCTCTGTGTGTCGATGTTAAATGATATGCTCATGAATGTTTGCTTCCTGTTATACATTTTCTTCTATATGTTGTGTATGTGATTTCATGTTGAGTTTGGAATCTGAAGGGAAGAAGGAATGAGTTTCAATTGTTTCTCTATTTGAGCCAGAAAATTCCTGCAAGGAGTGCAGTCGAATTGTTCGCAAGGAGTGCATTGACAGAGGGTTCAATAGAGATAAATTTGATTCGCGTTCACCTAGAAGTGGATTTGGGTTACAGGGGTCATGCAAGGAGTGCACAGGTCGGATAAAAGTCTCGGGGTTGCGAAACTAAGTGAAGTATTGAAGGACTGTTGTTGCAGGCGTGCGTTGAGTAGAGGAGCTTCAACATTTAGACGTGGTTGAATGTTTTCCGCAAGGAGTGCGTGCAAGAGTTTCCTGAAGGACTTGAAGGTCGTGGAAAAAGATCAGGAAGAAGGGCCTTCAATTTCGGTTGAAGGACAGCGTAGAGAACCTGTGACTTGAAGGTTAGCCGAAGCATCGCAGATTTGTATGCAGGGGGAACAAGTTCCATAAAAGGAACACAGTCACTTCGCAGAATTGTCAAAGGAGGAGGTGGACGGTCGATATTCTCCCAGGAGAATTTGCGACATCCCGTGAGCCATCAGATCTCACAGAGGTGCAGGGAAGATACCGTAGAAATTTTCCAGGAGGAATAAAGCTCAGGAGGGGTAGAGCAGTTGATCCGAGTCTTGAAGGTCGTTGGATCTACACATAGGATCGTGTATCGAGGTTTCATGGGTCGAGGTCCCGTAAAAGTGCACCAGGAATCGCGATACACGATATCCTAGTAGATCTTAATCATCCATCAGTTGGGATGCATGTCATAAGGCCTGACGGAGTCAGGGTTCGGTGCATCGGGAGTCTTGAGGACAGGATACTCCGGCAGTGTGGAATCGCAAAATGCGATATCCCGATGGTGAAAGGATAGTGGGCCACAGGATTTGGTGGAGGACAAGTGGCATGCTGTATCGGAGTTCGGGGAAAGTAAAGTCTCGAAATATTGGGTATTAGCATTCACGATCCCACGAAGTCCGAAATCCCGATAGGAGTGATGGAAAGTTGAGGGGACAACTCGCACGTGTGTCGGAGTTTCGGCGCATCGGGTATTGGGGGTCAAAGAACCGATCTACTTGGCATCGTGAGTAGCAAAATCGTGATAAAAGAAATCTCGACTGGTAAGGGAAAGGTCAGCGTTGACTCATATTGGGGTTTGGGTATTCGAAGCACCAGTGCTCGATCCTTGACCTCACGATACCACGAAGTCCGATTCCCCGATAAGAAAAAAAAAAGGGATCTCGTGAAGAGTTCTGTGGGAAATATTTCCCGACAGGGAAATAGAAGGACCGGTTAGGGTTCTTTGGGCCAGGAAGGAGAAGATCCTATGAGCGGACGTGCCCTGGGGAGCGCGCTCTGCGTCACAATGTCTATGTGTTAAAAGAAGAAAAAGAAGAATGCCACTTAAGCAAGTATGATGAAAGTTGGCTATCGCATAGGAGACTTGGACATCTAAATTTTGATCATATAATCAAGCTTAGAAACAATAGGGCAGTAAAATATCTTCCAAAGATATCAAAGCCATATGATTCTGTTTGTAAACCTTGCCAACTAGGAAAGCTTACTCAAACATAGTTAAAATCTAACAACTTTCCTTCAACAAAAAAAATCTCTCCAATTAGTACATAAGGATTTATGTGGACCATCAAGGAAAGAAGGTACAGGAAAAGAAAACTATTTAATGTTGATTATTGATGATTATTCTAGACTAACATGGGTTGCCTTTTTTAAGGAAAATTTTGAAGCATTTGAAAAATTCAAAGTGTTTAAGGCTCTAATTGAGAATCAAACAGGAAAAAGATTGAAGGCAATAAGGTCTGATAGAGGAGGAGAGTTTAGCTCATGGAACTTCAAAGAGTTATATGATAATGACGCAGACCCCCCTTGCCCTCTGGCCGAGGTCCATGTAGGATATTCACTAAAACCACACCAAGGGTTAATCCAACCCTTTGTTTAAGCCACAAAGGACTTCAGATTTCGGGAGTTGGAGAGTCCCAATGTATTTCCACAACTCTTGGCAAATGTCAAAATGTGAAACATCAAGAAGGTTGACTTCTCCAACGTGATGAACACATGCCACATGTTACCCACTAGTTTTGGCTTTCGGGACTTTGAGAAAATAGCCAACAGTCGTTCCTCTTCCCTTATGATTCTCCGAACTCCAAAATGTCAGTATTCTGAAATGGGTTCAACGTCCCATGGAATGAGAGATCAATGGCCTTTCGGAATTTTCGTGGAATCTTGACCCCTCCTTTGACTTCCACCGCACATACCCTCTGACTGATACTTGGGACCCACCTTTCGGTGTTTCTCTCTTCACGATTTCAGGAATTGTGTTGACCATGCAACTCCACTTCTTGAATCCCAAAACCCCGAAACCCGATTGGTACCCAACGGCTATTGTCCCTCAATATTTTTGGGAATTTTTCTTTCCCTCTTTGGGATTTCGCGAATCGGGAGTTTGAAACTCTCGATTCCAAAGTTACTCCCTCCTCTACTTCCCAAACCCTAGAAAGCCGAAATGTCAAAATTCCACTCCAAAGACACACCATGTTTCGCGACTTTGGGATTTTCAATGCAAAGGGCCCCAGCTCCTTGTCATCAGAATTTCTGGAATGTTGAACCCTAAATTACCGAAACGCCAAAATTTCACACTTGAAAAATCCCTTTCGCGATTCAGGAATTAGAGTGACCAAGAATTTTGGTCGGCACTCCAAACTTATGAATCTCGAATCCCTGAAGTGATATGTCGGCTCAAACTGAACACAATCAACAGTTCATGTTGACTCTTGATGTTAGGGCGAAGGATTCATCCAACTCCTAACCACCTTACAGCTCCTCTAGATCCTACGCTCCTCGCGGTTTCGCGAGTTCTCCATGGAGAATTTTGACCACCAGATGCACTCCTCAATGACTTATGCCCAAATGACTCATTGTTCTCCCTCCCGAACTTGACTTCTATGAGACAATTTTGATCTATGTCTCCCTTTGAGCACTTCAAAGGTGTTATCCTTCCTGATCTTTCACTTGTAAACTCAAGCTTCCCAAAAGGATCCATGCTCGCACTCCTTGTGGCAAATCTTCAAATAACCTCTAGTTATTTGAGTCTTCGACCCTGTGCACTCTTTGCAACAGAAATCTCTCAATCTTATTTATGGATTTATAAAATCTAAGGCTTCAATTTGGTCTGCGCACACCTTGCATGGCTTTGTGCTTCACCTGCACTTCAGCTGGTATGAGAACAACGATATCTCTCTTGAGATTCTTAAGATAAAACTCAAAACCTTGTCAACGCACACCTTGCGGACATTCACTGCACTCCTTGCAAGAATTCTCAGGGAGAAAAACAATTGAAACTCATTCTTCTCCTCTCTCAGACTTCATACATTCACCATGAAATCATACACACAACACAGCATTGAAACAAATGCATAACAGAGAAACAAATCAACTGTAAACATACCATTCAACAAATGTAAAAAGTAAGCATCATAACACCATGAAAGTTGAGTCAAAGCTTCATATATTAACTCAAGTTCTCATGTACATAGGTTCTTCTCTACAGCTCTCTGCTATAGCTCTTCAACTTATGAATTATGAATGATCATAAAGTTACAATGATATAAGGGTGAGGGTGTCTATATCCATTTTCCCTCCTACGCTTCTAAACTGTCTAATCTAACATTCATATCTACCTACTTTACATTAACAGACTTAAATGCCAATTACATCCGGTAGATGAGATTAATTTCTCCAAATATGTTCATATCTCCAAGACATAAATGTAAGTACACTTCTCCTAGCTATTACATTAAAGCTTCAGATTTCAAAATTCAAAACGTTTTCATAAAAACGTGTCCTTTTTGCATCCGCGCGTTCAGTTGTTCCTTTGACTAGGCTTGTGGTTTGGCTTTTTACGATGCTCCTACATCATACTCCCTCGCTTGAAAATTTTCATGAACTCCTGTTCATGAGCTCTTGCACGGTCTATCCATGCTTATGAATTGATACTTCATCTTCCCAACTGGCATCTTCAACTGGATGTCCTTTCCACTTGGCCAAGTATTCAAAATACTCTTTCCTCCTAGTCTTTTTGTTAATTCTTTTGTAAATTATGACTTCCATCTGTGGTTTTTCAGCTACAGGAATTTGTTTTGTCCATTGGACTTCTTTTTGTTCCTCCTCTGCTCCTGCTTCTTTATCTCTGTAAGGGTAAAAATCTGCAACATTGAATATTGGTGAGATTCCGACCCCATTGGGTAATTCAATCTCATATGTGTTTTCCCCAAATTTCCTTATGACCTTGCACGGTCCAATCTTTTTCATCTTCATCATATTATACGTTCCCCCTAGGAACCTTTCCTTCCTCAGATGCACAAGAATCAAATCACCATCTTCAAATTGAAGTTCTCACCTTTGTTGATCTGCTCTATGCTTGTATTCCTGACTTGAATTCTGCAATCGCTCCTTGATTCAGCTATGAATCTCCTTCATTCCTTCTGCAAAGTCCTTTGCATTAGAACTCCTGAATTTGGTCGATTATGTATCTTTTAGTTTAAAAAATCCCCTTGGTTGTATTCCATATACAATCTGGAATGGACTCTGCCCCATGCTTCTATTGAGTGAATCATTGTAAGCAAATTCTGCCTGTGGCAGAATGTGATCCCATTGACTGTGGTGTTCAGTCACTAGGCTTCTTAACAAATCTCACAAGCTCTTGTTCATGACTTTTGTCTGTCCATCCATCTGAGGATGATATGCTGAGCTAAAAGACAAACTTGTCCCTAACTTCTTCCATAAGGTCCTCCAGAAATTTCCTATGAACTTGGTATCTCGATCAGACACAATACTCTTTGGCAAACCGTGAAGTCTAACGACTTCCTTGAAAAATAGGTTCGCAATATGAGTTGCGTCACTAGTTTTCTGGCATGGTATGAAATGTGTCATCTTTGAAAATATGTTGACTACCACAAAGATCGAATCACATCCTCTTTGTGTCCTTGGCAGTCCCAATATGAAATCCATGCTCACTACGTCCCACGGCCTTTCAGGTATGGGTAATGGTTGGTATAACCCTATGTTCTGACTTTTTCCTTTCGTGTGCTGACAAATTCTGCACCTGTCCACAAATTTCTTGACATCTTTTGTCATTCCTGGCCAAAAATATGAGCCATTCAACTTTGAGAACTTCTTGTCATGACCAAAATATCCGACCAATCCTCCACTATGTTTTTCCTTTAGCAAATTCTCACTCATGGAGCATTTTGGAATACATAGTTGATTTCCCCTGAACAATAATACATCCTGGATCATGTATTTAGTCCATTGGCTTCTATCCCTGAGAATTGGATTCTCATATGCCTCATATGCCTCTTTAAAATCTGGGTCATCCCTATACATTTCTTTGAGGCTATAAAAACCCAAAGTCTTGACTCTGAATTCCTGCATAAGAAAACATTTCATGCTCAAAGCATCAACAACTTTGTTAGCAGTTCCAGAAATATGCTTAATCACAAAAGTAAAATTCTGCATGAATTCAACCCATTTAGCATGATTTTGGTTCAACTTCTCCTGTCGAGTCACGAATTGTAAAGCATGATTATCGTTGTACAAAACAAACTCCTTGGGAACCAAATAGTGTCTCCATTTCTTCAATGCTTTTATGACTGCATTTAATTCTTTGTCATATGTGGAGTACTTAATCTTCGCTTCATTCAATTTTTCACTGAAATATGTGATCGGTCTGTCGTCTTGGCTCAAGACTGCTCCAATTGCAAATCCACTTGTGTCACACCTGACCTGAAATGTCTTGTTAAAATCTGGAAAAACCAGAATTGGTTACTCAGTGATCTTCTTCTTCAGCAGATTGAAACTCTTCTCTGCTTCCTCTGTCTAGTGAAAATATTTATGTCTCTTCTTCACCATATCCATCATTGGTGCACTAATT
>JZKD02S1856327.1:565953-597991 GCA_000966675.3 Picea glauca | reverse complement strand
ATCTATGATTGAACCTAAAAATTTTGATGAAGCTAGCAAGCATGATGATTGGATTAGAGATATGAATGAAGAGCTTGATCAGATTGAGAAGAACAATACTTGGGAGCTTGTTCCTGGACCTAAAGACAAGAATGTAATAGACTCCAAATGGATGTTCAAGAATAAAATTAATGAAAAAGGACAAGTTGTTAGGAATAAAGACAGATTAGTCTGTAAAAGGTATGAACAAGTTGAAGGACTGGACTTTGATGAAACCTTTGCACCAGTGGCAAGATTGGAATCCATCAGAACATTTCTTGCATACTCATGTCATAAAAACTTTAAAGTATATCAGATGGATGTAAAGTCAACATTTCTTAATGGAGATCTAGAGGAAGAAGTATATATGGAGCAACCTGAAGGATTCTCACTAACAAATAATCCTGACTATGTCTGCAAGCTGAAAAAGGATTTATATGGACTGAAACAAGCACCACGAGCTTGGTATTATAGACTTGACAAATTTTTACAAGACAAAGGGTTCAATAAAGGTACGGTTGACAACAATCTCTACATTAAGTCTGAAGGTGATGATTTACTAGTTGTTTTGGTTTATGTAGATGACATTATTTTTGGATGTACTAATGATTATTTTGTCTAGTTGTTTGCTAACTCTATGAAAACAAAATTTGAGATGTCCATGATATGAGAATTGTCATATTTTATTGGTTTGCAAGTAAATTAGAGTTCTATAGGAATATTTATCTCTCAAGAAAAATATTTGAAAGAGATGTTGAAGAAATTTCAAGTGGAAGATTCTTCTCCTGTTAATACACCTATGGTAGTCGTTTGTAAGATCAGTAAAGATGATATTTCACCTGATGTCGATCAAAGGACATATTGATCAATGATAGGAAGTCTTATGTACATCACAACGTCTTTTCCTTATATAATGCAAGCTATTGAAATGGTAGGTCGTTATCAGTCCACTCCTAAAAAAATCATTTAGTAGTTGTAAAAAGAATATTCAAATACTTAAAGGGAACAATGAATTATGGTCTGTGGTATCCTAGAAATCAAAATATTCAGTTAATTGCTTATTCAAATGTTGATTGGGAAAATTGTGTGGATGAGAGAAAGAGCACCATTGGAGGTGCATTCTTCCTGGGTAACTCGTTGGTAGCATGGATTAGTAAGAAGCAGGGATCTATTTCCTTATCAACTAGAGAGGCAGAGTACATTTTTGTTACTATTTGTTGCACTCAAATTTTATGGATGATCCAAACTCTTGCAAATTTGAAGGTAAATTATATTGATCTGATTCCAATTCACTGTGATAACACCAGTGCCATTAGTGTCTCCAAGAAACTTGTTCTTCATTCCAAGACTAAGAATATCCCAATAAAATATCATTTTCTCAGAGAGCAGGTTACAAACAGAGTTGTTTAGCTGAATTATATTCCTTCCACGGAACAGATAGCTGACATCTTTACTACCGTTAGCAGCGACACCTTTTGGATATCTTCATCAGAAGTTGGGGGTTATACGTTCTTTTGTCTAATATGTCCACCTTGTTAGGGGGACTACTTATTGAATATCTGTTATATTTCTGGTGAACATAGCTCTAGTTCTTCTATTCATAGTTGACAGAGGGAGTATGTGCCTGTCTCATTTCTTATACCTTTGAGATGTACTGCAACAACTCAGAGGGAGCATGTTTCTTATTTTACATTGATGTCAAAGGGGGAGAAAGTGTAGTGTGGTATGGATGCTACAGGGTATGGTTGGATGTCCAAGAAGAATAGTGTAGTTTCTTCATGTGTAGTCCAGTTCTTTAGGCTATTCAAGGTTGCCATCAATGCCAAAGTGGGAGATTGTTGGCATGTTTACAGACAGAAGGCAGAGTATTTTTTTGTCATTGATGGCAAGATCAGCACGACGAGAGTATACTTGTTTTCCAATGATAGCAAGATCAATAGCACAACAATAATGGCATGGAAAGAACATAAGTGTAAGCTTAGTGAAGAGAAACAATGATCATTGGATCACCCATCCCGAATTCCTGATGGTCGTTAGATCTGAATTTAGGTAGGAGGAGCACGTAGAAGAGGAGAATAGATCTCAGGTGTCAGATTTGAGCATGAGGATTGACCATCGTTGGATCCATAAGAATGAGCATGATATTTAAGTGCAAGGTGAAGTGGGCTTACAAAGTCCCAAAAGTAAGGGAATCATTCGATCTGAAGGACACATGGTAGTAGATGAGGAGTTTCGCAAATTTGTGAATCGAGAGAATAGAGGTAAGCTAACCTCCAACACCATGAAATGTGAAATCACGAAACAATCATGGCCATTGGAGCCAAAGGACATGAGGCGAGCGATTAGAATTTCACTAACCTACACATTAGAGGAGTCAAAGTGATATGACACGGGAAATCGCAATATGAAAAGTCATGAAATGATCTGGATCGTCGGATCACCAAAGTTCTGGACTGTTGATCTGGCAAGCAAAGTGCTTGAATGTTTGGCACGTGGTCATAGCCAAGGTCACATCGTCCAAGGCTAGAGGAAGGAGCTAACCTAGCTAAGCTCCATTTCAGAGATCATGACATGGAAGACTTGAGAAGTGTCATCACAAGATTTCTGATATGTGAAATTGCAATGCGCCTATTGGTGTAACCGGTGGTCATCGTTGGTGGGCAGGTGAAGGAAGGAGCTTGCAAGTTGCAAGGCTCCATTTTGTTATCAGGAGTTGGAAGAGTCAGATTGACTCGCAACAAAATTCATGAAACTATGAAGTGCCTTTTTATTAGGCCCTTGGTCATAGCCAGTGGGCATATAGGATAAACACGAGTCCCTGCAGGTGTAATCCAATGGTGTTGATTAATAGGGAATTTGATCGAAGGGCTATTGTTTCACTTCATGGTTAATTGTTCAGTTACAATTCAGTTAGCATAACTGAATCATAGTTCTTGGATGTTTTGTGATTCATGAGTTGATGCATTTATTTGGAGAGTTGAGGTGTAACTGAATTTATGGAGAGAATAAAAGAGAAATGTTGTGACTGTGTGAGGTTCGTTGTTCTAGCTGAAAAATGAGTTGAACTGTAAGAAAGAAAAAATTACAGTATGCACAGTGTGATATGAAACTTAGAGATAATAAACAAAAGCTGAACAGACAAAAGCAGAGCATCTTTGCTGAACAGACAGAAGAAGAGAAGAATTACAAAACAGACAAAAGCAAGTCAAGCCAAGTATGAATAGAGCATAAGAAAAGTGAAGTAGAGAAGAATTGCACAACAGAGAAGAAGTGGTAAGAATCAATACACCTGTATTGTTGTTTCTTCAATCATTTATTTACATTTAGGGAGGTAGAGTGGTGCTACAGAGGACTGTTGTCCTATGATATTCAAGTTGGTTCTTGAATATTGGAAGTTGTATCTTCCATCTAGTTGTGGCTAGAAAATAGGTTGACAGGGTGGTGCTAGGGAAAACACAGAGTTTTCTATACGCAAGTTGGTTCTTTTATAAGTTCAGTTGGTGCTGGAACACTCGGGGAGTTTATGCTTCCTTCTAGTGGGTGCTAGAGAAATAAGAGAGTTGGTGCTCAAAGATAGATGATGTACAGAACTTAAAATACTACCTATCATTCGAAGAAGAAGAGGTTTTCTCCCTTTATGGGTTTCCTCGTGAAAATCTATCTCTGTGTATATCTTATGTGTGACTCATGTTCATTATTTATGTTGTTTATATCTTGTATAATATAGATGGTCACTTGGAAGAGATTAAAAATTGTTTGAATAAGTTATATATTGTTTAAGCACAGTAACAACTAATTCACCCCCCCTCTCAGTTGTCTTAGTAATTTCAATAGAAGGGCTTGCAAGTTCAAGGAAATCCTCATAGAAAAGGAGAACTCCTCAAAAGTGTTAAGGCATAATTGGAAGAGATAATTCATAAGAAGTGTAAAGGATATCTACAATGGTACTAAGTTAAGAGTTAGAAATATACGGGAAATTGCACTAGCTAAGTGAAAAGAAGAAGAATAAGATAGGATCTATAGGAGGTAAGCATGTGGTTGCTTCAGGGGTTGGAGTGAAAATTCTTGTAGGATATTGTGCATTGTGTAATTGTAGTGTGTAAATGAGCCATGGGCGGTTGGTAGCACTCCTTTTTTGTAGATTGCAACATTCTCCCTATAAAAAGAGTCAAGGCACTTGACTTGGGTGTCACCCATAGATGTGTGGATTTTCTTAGGTTGGCTCAGTGTTGATATTGGCTATGTTAAGTATTGTTGTAATACTCGAGATATAAAAATTATGCAGAACAAAAACAAATAGCTAGAAATGGTAGATGAACAACAATATAACTAGAACAACAACACAATAATACTAAAATGATGCCAGAATAATACCAGAAAGAACACTTTGATTACTGAGAGAAATATTCACTTGCCTCTTTGAAGGGGAAAACTCCATCAGCGCAGAGATCTATTACAATAATATTCAAGACAAAAGTTCTCATATCCTCTAATCCTATTTATACTAAATATGTCTATCAAAAGAACCATCTAGATGAAGATCCTTCTAGAAGTGGAAGCTTCTATTAGGTATTCTTACATTGGACGTATTCTTCCTTATTGCTAGGCCTTGTTAATATTGATCTTTATTACATGGAAATACATTATTCTACCTACGTGAGGGGTTAGGCCCCTAACATGTCCTCCCCCTTAAAAACAACCTTGTCCCCAAGGCTTGAGATGGGGAAATTGTTGCAAAATGGTAGTTGGTTCCCAAGTGGCATCTGTTGGAGTTGTATCTTTCCACTGGACTAACACTTCCTTGATGGTTCACTGACACAGTCAACACTCACGCTCATCCAAAATTGCTTGTGGTTGTAGCCAAATGGATCCTTCTTCGTCCAACTCGGGAAGGTTGGTTTGAGTTTGGCACTTAGTTCCAATCACCTTCTTTAAGCATGAAACATGAAAAATAGGATGGAGCTTAGAATGTCTGGGAAAATCTAACTGATAGGCCACCTGTCCCACATGCTTGAGAATGGTATAAGGACCATAAAATTTGGGCACCCGTTTCTGACAATGGTCAGCCTTGAGGGAATTTTTCTTGTAAGGTTGAAGTTGAAGAAATACATGATCCCCTTCTACAAATTTATGTTCAGAGCGACCTTGATCTTCTTATTGCTTCATGCGATTTTGGGCCATGACCAAATTCGCTTTGAGCATATGGGGAATAGCCTCTCGAACTGTAAGCGTTTGGTAAACCTCCTGGACCTTCGAGAGACTTAGAAAATATGAGAGAACTGAAGGTGTATTTTGTCCATATACCACTTCAAAAGGAGTCATGCGTGTAGTTGTATGGTAAAAGTGTTGTACCACCATTCAACTAGTGGTAACCATTGAGCCCATTGATTCTACCTTTCTGATGCAAAACATGTCAAACATGTTTCCAAACATATGTTGACAACTTCAATTTGACCATCAATTTGGGGATGATAAGTTGTGTTGAGATTCAATTAGGTGTATTGTAGCTTGAACAATTCCTGCCAAAAATTGTTGGTGAAAGTTGGGTCACGATCAGAAACAATAGAATGTGGCATGCCATGAAGCTTGAAGACTCGATCCATGAAAAGTTGAGCCACAATGGATGTTGTAAATGGGTGTTGAAGAGCACATGAATGAGAATAATTGGAAATACAATCAACTACCACCATGATGACTGATTTATTTCTTGATTTAGGTAAGCCTACAATAAAATCCATAGATATATTCCGCCCAATAGCAGGTGGAATCAAAAGCGGTTGTAGCGTGCCAAAAGATTTGATTGTTTCTCCCTTGTTACATTGACACATGTCACATTTAGGCACAAAATCACAAATTTCATGTTTCACACCCTCCTAGAAAAAAGAACGTTTAAGTCGGT
Source organism: Picea glauca (assembly GCA_000966675.3). Classification (NCBI taxonomy): domain Eukaryota; kingdom Viridiplantae; phylum Streptophyta; class Pinopsida; order Pinales; family Pinaceae; genus Picea; species Picea glauca. The sequence continues at coordinate 592,074 of JZKD02S1856327.1, read as the reverse complement.
CATAGGTTTTGGTAAACCTGGAGTGACCAGTTGTGGGTGTAGCATGAAGCTCAGAAACTATTGTGTATTTAAGTTTTTAGTGTTTACTTAAATACAAATGGCCTTTGTATTGAATCTCATAATTGATCCAAGAGTACCCTGGGGAAAATGGATAATTGGACTACAATTGTTTTATCAGATGCGAACTTTTGGGTTCGTGTATCCATTCATGGGGAACAACTTGGAGCCAATCTAGTACAATGAAAGAGAGAGAGAAAAGGGACCCTTATGACAATGAAAGTGGAGGGAGCATTACACAAGACAAAGGGAATGACCAAAAAATCATAGTGGCCCTCATGAGTTCTAAAGGAAGTCTTAGGAATGTCGACCTCTTTCATACAGATCTGGTGGAAGCTAGAACGAAGATCAAGTTTAATAAAGAATTGGGCGCCACTTAATTCATCCAAGAGGTCATCATTGACATGAATGGGATGTTTGTCTTTAATGGTGAGTTTTTTTAGGGCGCGGAGGTCAGGACACATGTGCCAAGAACCTTATTTCTTAAGGACCATGACCACGAGAGAAGATTAGGGGCTCGTACTACAGCATATAATACCTGCGTTGAGTAGTTCTTGAACCATTTTCTCAATTTAATTTTTTTAGTAAAAGGGGTGATGATACGGATGGATATTGGGAGGAAGGATTCATGGGACAAGGGGAATGGAATGATCATGAACACCACGGGAAGGAGGGATTCCCTGGGGAGTGGAAAAAAACACTTGATGTTTAGAGAGGATGGATTGGAGGTCATGCGTCACTAAGGGTGTCTCAATTGCTTGTATGGCATGGAGTTGGGAAATAATTCTAGAATGACCTTTTTTTAGCAGCTTTTCCATGTGATGGGAACTAATGATCTCCGAGGAACCAGAGGTGATGCCTTGGAACTTATATTTTTGGCCCTCATGGTCAAATTGCATGGTTAATTCCTTAAAATCCATGAGAATGGGACCCAAAGTTTGTATCCATTCTACATCCAACACAATGTCACAACCACCCATGTCGATAGAAAACATATGAGATTTCAGGTGGTATTCACCAATTTGGAGACACACATTTTCACAATGCCCTCCACATTTCATGGACCCACCATTGGCAATCATGATTTGGAAATTATTGACTGCACAGATATAGAAATTAGTTTCTTGGGAAATGCAACGATGAATAAAATTATGGGTGCTTCCACTATCAACAAGAATGATGACCTTCCTATGCTTGATGTAACCAATTATCTTGAGGGTTTGGGGAGCAGACAATCTCGTGAGAGAATTTAGGGAAATGATCGGTTCTACTTCAGGAAGGTCAGAGGGAGGGGTTACGTCAGTGGTTTTAGGTGACATGGACATAAGGGGAGCCTCAACATCCTCTTCTGAAACATCCTCTAAGACGGCCATAAAAATATTTTTTTCCTTACACTTGTGTCCTAGAAAATAGTTGTCATCACAATTATAACAAAGGCCTTTGAGTTGGTGTTCAACCATTTTGGCCCTGGTCAATTTTTGGATCTTTAGTGGAGTATAAGGAGGAGTAGGATTTACTGGTTTAGTGTAAGGAATAAATGATGGTTTTTTGTTTTCAGAAGAGACAACCTATTTTGATTCCTTAGCTCTTTTAGTAGAGTCCAACCAACTCTGAGGCCGAGCCATGAGAACATGAGCACGAATCTCATCCTTGGGGCCACTGATAAAACATTCTCAAAAAAAATCATTAGACATGCCCTCTGTATGAAAATCCAGTATCTCAAAAGAAGCTATAAATTCTTCCAGGGTGCCAGATTGTTTCAACTTTGTCAAATGGCCTAAATGGTTGGTGTCAGTGTCAATGCATTCATAAAGTTCTGCCACAAAGTGTGTCCAAGCCACATACCCTTGGCGGGCATTTTTTCTTCATTTCCACCATTGACAACGTTCTTGATCTAGATGGAGAACACCATACCGGAGTTTGTACAACTCATCTATAATGCCATACAAAGAGAAATAATGTTCGATTTGAGTTACCAAGCCAGTGGGATCTGATCCATAAAATTTGGTCACATCCACACGCAGAAGTCGTAGGTCATGCTGAAAGTGATGGGGCTGCAAATTCTGGGAATGAGAGGAAGTTTCACCTTCGGTATGAAAAGGTGGGTTAGATAAGGGAATATCTACAGGGATATGTAGCTTGGCATAGACATCGTAGTGACAAATTCAACCAGGTTAGTAATTTCTTGTTTGAGCTCTTGTTTGAGTTCCTTGATTGAGGCAGCGATGGAGGAATGCATATTTTGATTGATGGTGGAAATATTGGCACTTATCTGTCACACGTCTTGTTGGGTTTCTATGAAATTAGAGTGCAAGGTAGTGAATCAAGCTTCCAAGCCTTGGCTACGAGTATGGGCCATGATGATGAGGGAACGCGAAAAGGGGTGGGTGGGACCACACAAAAAATGGTTTATGGGTGAAGTGTATCACAACGATCAGGGTGATGAGTGGAAACCAATGGGGTAGATCCCAAATAAGGGTGTTGGAAGGGGTTCAGGTCCACAATAAAAAAAATTGTTGAAAAATGATAGGTATGACCATGATAAGGGAGAAGAGAAAAATCCAACGAAATAGGTCTCAAATAATGGTGCCAACAGGATCTAGAGTTTTTTTTTTTTTTACTCGTGCGGACTTATACTCCGATATGAAGAATATTGCAGTGATGAAATGCCCAAATGCTTAATAGCAAGAAATGTGTAGTAATTTTGCAACTCGAATGTAGGAGACACAGTTGCACCATAATAGATCTTATTTGTTCTATTTTTGTTTCCATCCCAAGGGTTAGGTATTCAAGGGTTCTACAGACAAGGATTTTCCTTGTGCTATAGCTATCTAATATACTTGTGGGGTCCAACAGTAGTACTCGGCCCAATATCTTAGGGCACCAACTAAGGAGGCTAGATCGTGCCCTTATTCGTACTACCCGACTACCTAGGTACTAGAGATTATATTCCCAAGTGTTGTTCTCAGTGGCACTATAGAGGTCAGGTGGTCAATCAGTTTATCTATGGAGGGCTTCAGGAGATCTAGTTTGATCTGTATATAGTTTTTTTTTTATGCGCTACCGCTTGAAGGGGTACCAACAGGGGTTACAAGGGTGGCCAATAGATGTGAGCTTAAGTACCACTTGTATTTCCTGCGTGTATGAATCCTTGACTGTGGGTTTATGCACGTAAAAACAAATATTTGTAGCTTAAAGATGTCAGAATACATCTCTACCCTGAAAAACATTAACCCACGATTTTATGCCAAGGAAGGTGCTCTGATACCACTTGTAATATTCCAGATATAAAAAGTATGCAAAACATAAATAAATAGATAGAAATGGCAGATGAACAACAATATAACCATAATAACACCAAAATAATACCAAAATGATTCCATAATAATACCAGAAAGAACACTTTGATTACTGAGAGGAATTTTCACTTGCCTCTTCGAGGGGGCAACCTCCAACAGAGCAGAGATCTATTACAATAGTATTCAAGACATAAGTTCTCATACCCTCAAATCCTATTTATACTAAATATGTCTATCAAAAGAACCATCTAGATGAAGATCCTTCTAGAAGCGGAAGATTCTATTAAGTCTTCTTACATTGGACCTCTTTTTCCTTATTGCTAGGCCTTATTAATATTAACCTTTATTACATGGAAATATATTATTCTACCTACGTGAGGGATTAGATCCCTAACAATTCTTGGGATGCTTGTGTGTGTGAACTGTTGAATGAATTTGAATGATTATTACTTGGTTGCATTGAGAATTTGTAGTTCAAGGCGAAGTTATGTGTAAGCTTTAAGTTAATAGGCATAGTCTAGTTGTAGTAAATGTGGGTTGGCCAAGCCCCTACAACAAAGGAAAGATAGTGATGCATAGTCTTAGGTGTCGAAATAAATTTGGGAGGAACTCAGGTTTGTGAATAAAAATTTGGGTAGAGTGTAGGTTGGATGTGATGGTTGGATTAGCTACTGAATTAGTTCAATATTTCAAGGAATCCATTCGTACATAAGCATGACAAGCTGGTTAAAGTATTGATGTAGTGGTAGGTTCAGACGATGCAACACTTGGAAATTTGGTGATTTTCTTGGTCAATGTTGGATTGAAACTATAACAATAGTATGCAGTTGTAGTAGTGTTGGATTGAGATTGTAGCAATAGAAAGAGGCAACAACAACAACAACAATACATCCAATAGGCATTATTGGCAAAAGTTGGGAAAACATACTTGTTCAAAGGAAGAAATTGGATAGTGAACAATTGCTTGGAAATATTAATATGGATAGTGTGGAGCAATTGAAAGATTCAATTACAAATGGATGCATGATTAAAGGTAGATTACTTGGAGAAAAACATGTTCTTGAGGATTTTTTTGGGAATGAAAATGACTTCTAGTGGGGGAGGATATAAGGAACTTTTCTTTAGTGGTTTTAATCTCCTTTGCCACATAAACACATTGGTGGTCATTGAATGACACAAATGGACATGACAGAAGGATCATGGATAGAAGAGTCGGTTTTGAGTGCCTTGTCCCTTTGGCAAGGAACAACATGGACAAGTTAGGTGCCCTTTCTCATATACTTGCTGCACTACAGATAGTGGTAGCTCAAACTAGTTGGATGCACTAAGAGAAGTTTGGGCACACATCCACTAAATTCTTTTGTGTGCATTATTGAGTTATTTTGGGGGTCATGTGGACTTATATGGTTTGATTGTTTGTAGAAAAATTTGGGATAAGTTGGATAGACTTGGTAGGAGTGGTTGCACTTGAGCTATGTTGGATGTAATTGGAAGGAATCAAGCATACCAAGTGCAGTTGGGTCAATTTGGTCAGTCAAACTCAATAAAACTAAGATGACTTGGACAAACAAACTAGGTGAACTTAGGTCGACTTGGGCACACTACTAGGTACACTTGTTGGGCATGGGAAATTGATGGACAAGTCACCAAGGGAAGAAAGTTGGCCATGTGGGAAATTGGTTCCACCTTAGAATAAAGGGGCTTATAAGTGCAAGGAAAGATTCATATAAAAGGAGGACACTTCAAAAGTGTTAAGGAATAAATGGAAGATATCATTCACAAGAAGTTGAAAGGAGATATGTGATTGTGTTAAGTTCAAGGTTAGGTGCATTAGGGAAAATCACACTAGAAGAGTGAAGAGAAGAAGAAAATAGGATCCATATGAGGCAAGCCTACACTTGGTTTAGGTGTTGGATTGATAGTTCATGTAGGTTGTTTTTCCTTGTGTAATTGTGGTCTATAAGTGAGACATAGGTAGCTGGTTGTGCTCATCTATTTTACATTGTAACATTCTTCCTACAAATAAATTTAAGGAACCCATATTGGCTTTCTCCCATACATGTTTATTGTGCACTCATTATGACTATTGGATGTTACAGTTCCTTGATTTTATTTTGTTGGATAAATGTTAATTATTGTTGGTATGTTTTAAAGGCCACATTTGGATGTGTGTCTATTATTGAAGGAACTTGTTTGAGTAGGACTTGGTTGCAATGATAGTTTGTAGGTCGAGGTGAAGTTATGGATAAACCTTAAGTGAATAGGAATAATATGGTTGTAGTAGATACAGGTTAGCCAAGATCCTATGAACAAGGAAGGATAGTAATGCATGGTCTCATGTGCTAAAACAGAATTGGAAGGAACTCAATTTTGCAAAGAAAAATTTTGGTAGACTATAGGTATGTCATAGTTGGTATTAGAGCATAGTATTCCCACTTCCTCAAGGAAAAGTTGTTTTAGAATTGCCATTGTGCTAATTTAGGAGCTCTTTGCTATGACAACTGAAGGAACTTGAAGCAAAGAAACAATATTTTGGATGAGCTTCTAGATATTTTAGTCAATGTTAATGGATAACTAACATGCAAATGCCAATGATGATGGAAAATATCCAAATACTCCAAGGATGAGGAATAATCTTGTAGCTTTAGAAATGAATGTCAAGAATATGAAAACCTATATTTGTTATCATGGAGAGAAGGAAGAATATTTGGAAGAGGATATTATCTACACGACGCGGACCTTTGACATTGCTAGAGATGAATGTTGAAAGAAAACAAACATTATGACTATAACATTGAACATCGATGTTGATGAAGGGTTGAGAATGGTGGAATATTTGTCGAACTCTATTGTGACACAGGTCAAATATTTGGAAGACACCATTAACATGTTGAAATGAGATATTTCCATTGTGCATAGTTTTTATGTGCCTATGAGGATAAAGATAAATGAACCATAACTATATGATGGAACCCACAATGGTAAGTTACTTGGTAAATTAAGTTGATATATTTAAGTTCGGACCCATCGAAGGTGAATGATACATAAATCATCTTGATATATACCATAAAAAATTGGTGGATAAATGGACAAGAGGACTTGGAATACTAGCGTATTACAAAGAAGATTCAAATCTAGGTGGAAATGAAAGTAATCTTGATGGATTAGGTTGGGCTAGACAATTAGTATTGGATTGCACATAATAAATTGTTGTCTCTTAAGCATGCAGGTAGGATTCAAGGACACATCAAGGATTTTCCAGGCATCATGTTGTAAATCAAAGACATGTTTAAAGAAGATAAGTTTTTCCACTACATGAATGGATTACAACATTGGGAACAAAGTGGCATGTGACATTGAAATGTGAAAATGTTGCATTATCCATCACTGTGACAGACAATATGTTGGACTATAAGGAAAAGGAAATAAGGTGTTCCAAGGAAAAGTGAGGATTCTCTAAGAGAGAAGCAATATGGAAAGACCAGGAAGAAGGATAAAGGAAATGAAAATTCATATGGAAAGTCTAGCAAGGAAAAGAATAAGAAACTAGATTCTCCTAAGGAAAAAGGTAAGCCTATTTCTTTTGGGACTTGTGCAAATTATCATTATGCAAAGAATTGTCCAATGAAGCAGAACTTGTTCATTTTTCATCAAGTGGAAAAACCCTCCATTGGTATTTTGTAGGTCTTAGGTAGTGTGTTGGAAAGAAAGAGCATAGTAAGTTAAGAGAAATACTTCGCAAGGCTATGTTATGTTCTCACAGTACTAAATGTAAGATCAATCAACTCCATCGTTGATAGTGGGGTGGCCCAAAATTTCATGAAGGAAGATGTTGCAAGAGAGATTGGGTTGCATCTTGATCCATTGCATACTTCTTTCAAGGTAGTGAACTTAGAGATGGAAAATGTCATTGGCATGGCCAATGGGGTGATGTTGAGTCTTGGATATTGAAGTGGAACTACAATTTTCACCATTGTACCTATAGATTACTTCAAGGTTGTTCTAGGAAAATAATTCATAAGGGAGGTGAAGGCAATGCCTATGCCTCATTTAGATTGTTTGGACATAATTTTAGGCCAACATCCAAGTGTCATCCTTATAGTAAGGAAGGGTCATGAATTTTTTGGTGGAATGAATTCCTTGAGCATGGTTTCTACAACTATTCAAGGGGCCAATTGACTTTGTAGTAGATAACTTGGAAGAATTGATATTAATGAATAATATAAAGGTAGGACTTTAATACTAGGTATTGTGAAATTTTCAATGCATAGTAGTTCAATGAAGGTGTTGGAATAGAGGCTCACTAGGAATGAAGCCATAATATATTTTACAATGGCAATAGTTCCTAAATTGGTGGATTTTGATGATTCAGAAGTTTAGCATATTTTTCCACCCTATTTTGCTTATTTATAAACCCTTTTCACTTAGCCATAACCCCATATTAATCCCTTATCAATGCTCAAATGTTGGATTTATGATCAAGGTGTTTTTTCATTGTATTATCTAGTATTTCATTTTATTTTTTGATTAAAAATTCGGAAAAGTGTGTGTTTATACATATTTGAATAAATGATTATTTTAGTAATTGATACAGATCCATTTGTTGCAGATATATTTTCTTTAGAAATGCTTGTTTGTTGCAAATCCACGACCTACATATCCACATGCTATAGATCCATGGGTTGTAGATATAGGTTAATTAATATTGTGAATATTTTTTCAACCTATATTCCAACATTCAATTATGTCATATATTTAGGAGCATCATCAACAACTATCTTGGATGTAACAAGAATATTCAAACTATTTATTTGTTTAGTTATGAGTTGTTGTAACCACCTTATTTTATTATATCCTCAAGTGGATTTACATTTAGGTCTTTGTTGTTTCTATTTTAAGCAAGTTCAAGTATAAAAGAGAGTGGCATATCTATTCCAAGAGGAGAATGGTTAGACTATACAATCCAAACTATCATGGCATAGAATATAATTTCATCATATCTTGTTCTAATGTAAATAACAATTTTACATTTTTTTGTATAGTACATGATTTGATTTTATTTATGTTTTTGAAGTTTAAACTCAATGCCATGTTCTGGGAGGTAACACTCAAGGGAACATAGTGATGAGTACTTTAGATTGTTTCTCAATTATGTTATTAGTGTGTTTTTTCCAATTCCATTTTTACCTATTTTATTTGAATTCTATGGTTCAATCAATTCCTTTAACTACTAAAAATAGATTAGTGTTTACAAGAATTTGATTTATGCAAGTGTGTTTCAATTTAATCATGTTTGGTTTTCCAAGTATTAATTTCCAATTCATTAGGAGCATGATAAACAAACTAGTAATAAATGAGGAACTTGGAGTCTACACATATACTCCATGGAATCTTGCAAGCATTTGGACCATCAGTTGACAATTTAATGCACAATCCTTATGGTTACTCTTGCTATGAAATAGTGAGATAATTAAATAGACCATAGTTTTAACATCATTACTAGGGAGATGCCAAAGGAACAAATAAGTAATGTTTGCATTGGTTTGAGAAAACACATTGTAAGGGTATGAGAAAAGAGAAAATTTCTACTACCCTCTCCATGGAATCTCATGCGCGGTGTTATGAATTTCAATTCAATCATATATATGCATGAGTTAAGTTACAAATGTAAAAGATTTACATGGTGCAATAAAAACCACCCACAATACTAACTCCCTTTCAATAAAATTTGTAAGAGGAAGAAAGCATTGTTGAATGAGGATTCAACTAGAGGAGGAGACAAAAGGAGTTCATTTTTAAATTAGACAAAAGGAGTTCATTTCAATCAATTTAAAGGAGGTACATTATAGAATTCCCATATATTTTCAAATAACGATTTATTGTTTTTAGGCATGCACACAAAAATAGGATTGCAATGATTTATTCATATCCCACAATTTTCGATCTAAGACAATGTGATTATTGGGAAAGTAAAAGAGTACATTGGGAAAGACATCCACAAAAAATACAAAATACCCAAATCATACTTTGTAATATATAGTCTTCTGATCAAATATATAGCAAGTTGCTACGAATCGTTTGTAGGTGTTGTTTTGAAGTTAGATTCTCTATCAATATTATATAGGTCATATCAAAAAATATAGGAAATGAGTATTTGATAGTTTTTGCATAGAGGGTCATTGCACTATAAAGTATATTCCCACACAAAAAAATATTGCATACCCATATCACACTTTAGGAGAAATAGGTTGCTTATCATATTCATGTAGTAAGTTAAATTGATACAATTACTAAAACAAGAGTTAGGACAATTGTATTTTGAGGAACTGAACAAAAACATTTGTAAAACCTATTTAGAAGGTTTTTCTTTTTTAGAATATATTTTCCTATCCAACATGAAACACTTTATTTCTATATCTTACAAAAATATTACACCCAAATTAGTAATTGTTTGTCCTAAAATCTACATTACTAACACTCTGCCTCCTAGACTGTTCATTGGCCTATTTGACATATCAAATATTCATTTTTCAAAACATGTTTCTCATAGAGATATACATCTTAATATAGTTTCATATCCCACTATAATCATGTCAATATGATACGATAATGTGTTCCCAAAATAGTGATTGTTAGTCCAAATTGGAAATAAAAACAACTCTATCATGTAGGTTGTTCCTAAGAAGATTTGACATATGAGATAAATATAATTAAAAAAAATATTGTTTCTATTGGAGATATCCCTATGAAAATATTTTAATCTATATTTGTAAGAACTTCAATCAGAAACCAAAAAAAAAAAAAGTTATCATTAAAACACTACCAGATAGTCTAGATTGGCCAACACTCCTCAATAGGTAAAAGCTGACAATAACTTAATGTATATTTTCTAGATTTATTTTATATGAACTATTTTCAATTTATTTTATATTTATTGGAATAAAAAATTCAATACATATCTCTTCTTCCATAATCTTATCTGTTATTGCAGACAAGTGCTAGTTTTTGCAAGTCACGAAAAATCAAGAAGGTAAATCCATGAAAGAGTTCTTTATGAAGACCCAATTCTATGAAAAAGGCATATCACCAAGATATCCAAAAAATATAAATACTATATGATGTTGATTCCTTTAATGAACCATGTCTGAAGTTCAAACTTCCTAAGTGATTTCTATGGAATAACTCAAGTTTCTCATCAACAACACCAAACGTTTTCCTAAAGTTGCATATGGACAAAGTATAAGACAAATGGATAATTGGATTTGAAGATCAAGTGAAGATAAGTTCTACAGAGGTCACTAAGCAATGCCATATAATTCAATGCAATTTCTACAAAATTCAAGACACAATGATATCATCCTTATTCCTTAGCATTATTCATCATCTGTATTCATAAATGTACCATTCTTTCACAAAGAAGCCTTCAAGAAGACCTAATATTCTTTACTACTACAAAACTATGGTATTCCAATGCATTTTCTTCTCTCAAACTCAAATATAATTAGAATAAAAGTGTGTATTGAAGTCAATGGAATTTCCTTTTCGTATGTGGTTGACATCGAAGAAAAAAACAATTCCTCATGGCTTCATATGAATATTATTCATGTAACCACCGCTACCAAAGAAAACCATCAAGCCACTTCTTTCCTCCACAAAGGCCTCCATAAGTTCCTTCTCCATCCACTCCTAACCCACACAATAAAGTAACTCAACCCACTTACAATGCTAAGCTCTCTAGCTATCCTATATCATTTCTAATTTCAGTTGCTTTTGACTAAATATTTCAATATTTTGTTGCTACCAATTCACTAGAAGCTTTGTTGTTTCCTGCCTACTAATAATCTTGTTCTAGGACACTTTCTTCAAGTTTATCATCTAACGGTGTACTACACATTTTGCAGTATGTTTCTATTTTTATAATAACTTCATAGATCCATAGTATTATTTCTAGCATATTTGTTTACCCTTGAAACAACATATCATACCATGCCCCATTCTTGAATAAATACCTTCTTCTTCCACATAAGGTACATTTTCATGCTCATGAACAAGAAAGAGGTCCACAACAATAATAATTTCAATGGACTCTCTAAAGTTTCGAAATAAAATAAGGACAATATCCACCATTTCTACAAAATCCATAGAAATAACAAGTTTTGAGGAAAATATTGGTGTTGTTACAAAATAACCCACACTAATAAGCATTTTGGCTACCACAATAGAACCAATAATAGGCAATTGAACTGCTAATGAAATTGGCATAGCTAGAAAGTCAGAATAAATAGGGATTACCCCATAAGAACTATCACCTATAATCTTTGAGGATACTACACAATAGCTAGCCTTAGAGGGCCCTACTATTGTGATGCAGACCCCCAGACCCTCAGGTCCAAGGTCTGCACAAGATCATTTTAATCTTCCCTTGAGTCTAATTGACTCATTGGTTTCCCCTCGGGAAATACACTTCACACACAATAGTGTATCCACAGGTCCTTATGAATTGAGTCCGCTTGAACAAACACTAGGAACCAACTCAAATATTCCGATCAAACAATATTATCACACCCTTCGCGATTTCGGAACTTCGGATTTCGCGACTTCACGACTTCTCCTTCCGAGTTTCTCGACCTTTCAACTGCCGAAACCAAAAATGTCGATTCGTCGAAATTGTTATCGCGTCTCGCGATTTCAGGAATATCGGGACAAAGAACCCCAATCACTTGTCCTCGAAAATGCCGAAATGTCAAATTCTGATACGCTATCAAATGTTGGTCCCACAACAGAACTTTTCTCCTTTTCGGAATTTTGGACTTCGCGATTTCGTGAATCCAAATGAAAGGCTCTCTGTCCTTCAACTTTCGAACTCAGAAATGGTCCACAAGGTTTGACTCCATCAATTGACGTATTCACGCCACCTGTCACCCCTTTGGTTTTCTACCTTTGATGTAGACTACTGCCACCTGTCACCTTTTTGGGGTTTCAGGACTTCCGCTCCCAAGACGTTGTCTCCTCCGTTTTCTGACTCCCGAAATGCCGAAATGATCCGACGACCCTCGTTGGATTGGATATAACGGTCCTATTTCTCCTAAGCTTATACTTTGAAAAAAAACACTCACTGTAACTTCCCTTGCTTCTTTACAAGATCTAACGGCTCTCGGGACTTTGTGAATTCTCCATGGAGAATTTCGTTCGTTTGTTCCTTCCCTAATAACTCCTACGAATTGAACAAGATTCCTTCGCCTCGACTTGACTTTTGCTAAACAACTTTGATGCATCTCCCTTTGGATACTTCAAAGCACTAACCCTCCTGAGCTTTCTCCATGACCTTGAGTCTTCAAAAGACTCCTGCACACACTCCTTGCGGCAACCCTTCAAATACTTCTAAGTATTTGAATCCTCGTCTATGTGCACTCTCCTGCAACAACAGTCCTTCAATTCACCCCTTAGTTGAGAAGTCTTGAACTTCCAGCCAGCCTGTGCAAACCTTGCATGGCTCTAGTGCCTCACCTGCACTTCTACGGGAATGAGAACAACGGTATCTCTCCTGAGCTTTCAAAGATAAACTCTAAACCTCCGTCAATGCACTCCTTGCGGATGATTTCACTGCACTCCTTGCAGGAACTTCTCTCTCTCTCTCTCAGACTTCAAACATTCAACATGAAATCATACATTCAAACAATATTAAGAAAATGCATAATAGAGAGAATAAACAACCATAAGCATACCATTCAACATGTATACACAGAAAGCATCATAACACCATGAATTTGAATCAAAGCTCTTTATATTAATTCAGAACTTTTGTACATGGGTTTTTCTCTTCAACTCTCTGCTACAGCTCTCTTCTTCTCTATGCTCAATGATACAATTGATAATAATAATACAATGATACAAAGGAGAGGGTGTATATAGTCAGTTTTCCCTCCTATGCTCTAAACTGTCTAATCTGGAATTTAAATCTACTTACTTTAATTTACTGGGCATAAATTCCTTTTACATCGACAGATGAGAACAACTTGCTCAAGATATATTTACAATATGGAAGTATGCCTTCTTAACTATTTCATTAATGTCTGCGCATTCAAACTTTCAAAAACATTTCAAAACGATTTTGACATGTGCCAAAATGTGATGGCGTTCATCCCATTTGTCTTCCGCTTTCATGCTCGCTTGTTGTTGGCAATGCTCCTGCATCATACTCCCTTGCTTTAAAATTTTCATGAAATATTGTTCAGGAGATCTTGCACGGTCTGTCCATGCTTCTGAATCTCTTCTTTATCTTCCTAGTTGGCATCTTCAACTGGATGTCCCTTCCATTTGACCAGGTATTCAAAATACTCTTTCCTCCTGGTAATTTTTCTGACTCTCTTGTCAAGTATAATTTCCATCTATGGATTTTCAGCTACAAGCATTTGTTTAGTCCACTGAACCTATGCATTTTCACTATCTGCTCCTAATTCTTTAGCTCTGTTAGCGTACAAATCTGAGATGTTGAATATCGGTGAAATTCTGATCCCATCGGGTAATTCAATCTCATATGCATTTGCCCCAAATTTCTTAGAGACCTTGCATGGTCTGATCTTTTTCATTTTTAGTTTGTTATATGTTCCCCTCAGAAACCTTTCCTTTCTCAGGTGTGAAAGAATCAGATCACCAACTTCAAACTGAAGTTCTCACCTGTGTTGATCTTCTCTGCATTTATACTCTTGATTTGAATTTTGCAAATGTTCCCTCACTTGGTGGTGAAGTTCCTTCATTGCTTCTACAAAATCCTTTGCACTAACACTTCTTAATTCATTCTATTCTAAATCCTTCAGTTCAGAAACTCCCCTTGGTTTCATTCCATATACAATCTGAAATGGACTCTGCCCTGTGCTTCTATTGATCAAATCATTATAAGCAAATTTTGCCTGTGGCAGAATATGATCCACTGACTGTGGTGTTCAGTCACTAGGCTCCTCAATAAATCTCCCAAGATTTTGTTCACAACTTCTGTCTATCCATCCATTTGAGGATGATAAGCTGAGCTAAATGAAAAATTTGTCCCCAGCTTCTTTTGTAAAGTCCTCTAGAAATGTCCCACGAACTTGGTGTCTCAATCTGAAACAATACTTCTTGGTAATCCGTGAAGTCTGACAACTTCTTTGAAAAACAGGTTCACAATATGAGTTGCATCGCTGGTTTTCTGGCATGGTATAAAGTGTGCCATATTTGAAAATATGTCTACCACCACAAAGATCGAATCAAATCCTCTTTGAGTTCTCGACAGCCCCAATATAAAATCCATGCTCACTGCATCCCACAGCCTCTCAGGTATGGGTAATGGCTAGTATAACCCTGTGTTTTGCCTTCTTCCTTTTGTGTGCTGACAAATTCTACATCTGTCCACAAGTCTTTTTACATCTATCCTCATCCCTGGCCAAAAATATGAGCTACTCATCTTTGAGAACATCTTATCATGACTGAAATGTCCGACCAATCCTCCACTATGTTTTTCTTTCAACGGGTTCTCCCTCATGGAGCATTTTGGAATACATAATTGATTGCCTCTGAATAATAATCCATCATGGATCATATATTCAGTCCATTGACTTCTGTCTCTGAGAATTGGATTCTCAAATGCCTCATACGCCTCTTTAAAATCTAGATCGTCTCTGTACATTTCTTGGAGATTATCAAAACCCAATGTTTTGACTCTGAATTCTTGCATAAGAAAAAACTTCCTACTCAAAGCATCAACAACTTTGTTAGCAGTTCCATAAATATGCTTAGTTGCAAAAGTAAAATTTTACATATAGTCAACCCATTTTGCATGCTTCTGGTTCAACTTTTCTTGTTGAGTCACGAATTGTAAAGCATGGTTATCACTGTATAAAACAAACTCTTTTGGAACCAAGTAATTCCTCCATTTCTTCAGTGCTTGTATGATTGCATAAAATTCCTTTTCATACATTGAGTACTTAATCTTCGCCTCATTCAGTTTCTCACTGAAGTATGCAATCGATCTGTCGTCTTGGCTCAAGACCGCTCCAATTGCAAATCCACTAGCGTCACATTTGACCTAAAATGTCTTACTGAAATCTAGCAACACCAGAATTGGTTGTTCAGTATTCTTCCTCTTCAGCAAGTTGAAACTTTTCTCTGCTTATTCTGTCCAGTGAAAAGACTTAGGTATTTTCTTCACCGTTTCCATCATCAGTGCGCTAATTCCACTGAAATTTCTGATAAATCTCCTGTAGAAACTATCCAATCCATGGAAACTTCTAACTTCAAATATACTCTTCGGCGATGGCTAATTCTTAATGGCATCCACCTTCTTTGGATCCATTTTCATCTCATTTGCAGAGATAACAAAACCCAAATAAATGAGTTTTGTCCTCATAAATGTTGATTTCTTCATATTTATCAGCAACTTTTCTTGCTGCAATCTCCTCATCACTGTAGCCAAATGATTCAAGTGTTCAGCTTCTGTCTTGCTGAAAATCAATATATCATCAAGATATACGATGACAAATTTTCTTATGAAGTCCTTCAGGACTTCATTCATCAATCTCATGAAAGTACTAGGCGCATTTGTTAAGCCAAATGGCATAACAAGCCATTCATACAACCCTTCATTTGTCTTGAATGTTGTCTTCCATTCATCACCTTCTCTCATTCAGATTTGATGATATCCACTTTTCAAATCAATCTTTGAAAAGAATCTTGCTCCACTCAAGCAATCCATCAAGTCATCCATCCTTGGAAATGGAAATCTATACCTGATGGTAATCTTATTGATTTCCCTTGAATCCGTACCCATCCTCCAGCCTCCATCTTTCTTTGGGTTGAGCACTGTTCGAACAATGAATGGACTCAAGCTCTCTCTAACCAACCCTTTGTCCATTAAGTCCTGGACTTATCTCTTGACTTCTTCATTCTCCCATGGCATCAATCTGTACACTTCTTTGTTTGGTAAACTAGCTCCAAGTATAAGGTCAATGTGATGACTTATACTTATGATCAGTGGCAACGAACGGGGTAGTTCGTCCACTACTATATCAGCAAACTCTTCCAGTAGGTATTGGATTTCCTCTGATAAATCATACACTCTTGTACTAGTTAAAACAATTCTAGGCTTCCTGACCACGATGAATTGTGTATCTTCCTTCTTCTTAACCTCCTTAAGAAGTTCCTTCCCACTCATGAGAAGTACAGTGTTGCTCACTTCTGGTTTCATTTCTTTATCCTTAATCGACAAAAACATGTGATTTCTCCCATTCTTCTCCAGGGTGTATGTGCTCTTTCTCCCATCATGAATCACATTTCTATCATATTGCCATGGTCTACCCAACAATAGATGACAAACATCCATGGGAATGATATCACATAATATTTCATCCTTGTATCCTCCTATTTTAAATTCAACTAAACATTGTTTAGTGACATTTACCTGATGTCCTTTCTGTAGCCATGAGACCCTGTACGGGCTTGGATGCTCAATAGTCTCCAACTCCATATTTTCTACCATCTCTGTAGAAACGAGATTGTCTGTTCTACCACTATCCAAAATGACTTTGCATACCCTGTCTTTGGTCTTGCAAGTAGTCCGAAAAAGTCTATTCCTTTGGTTTGGGTTCTCTGCCTCCTTCTCTGGCGTTAAGAGAACTTTTATCATCATCAAGGATCTTTCTCCTTCAGATCTTCTGCCTCAACATTCTGTCTTTGTGCTTCAACAATGTGAGTTTCACCTCCTTCTTTCTTCTTGTCTGGACATTCATAATATTTGCGTCCATTTTTTCCACAGGTAAAGCATTTTATTTCTCCACCTCGGCCTCTTCCCCTTCCTCCGATACGAGGAAAAGTATTCATGTCAGCATATAGTCCTCTCTGTGAGCTTCCCCCTCTCTCATGCTGAGTTTGAGGTTTCTTTCCCTCTTCTTGAGGTTTCTGATTCCTATCTTGGGCAATTGTCTTGCCTCTGGCCTGACTTCTGCCTCGGCCTCTTTGACCTTGCTTTCGGCTCAGCTTTTCTTCAGCTTTCAGAGCCATCTGATAAGCATCTTCTACAGCTTGAATGATCATCATGCTCATCTCATCTTGGATGGCATATCGCAGACCATTCATGTATTTAGAAACTTGTTCATCATCACTTTCCCGATGACCTGCTCTGATGTTTAGTTTGTAGAAATCTTCAGTGTATTCTTTCACTGACATTAGCTTCTATCTCAAGTTTTTCATTCTCTGAAACAGAGTGGTTTGATAATCCTTGGGTATGAATTTTTCTTTCATATTTGTAACCATTCTATCCCAACTCTTGATTTTCTTCTTGCCTTTGCAGTGTCTATCAGCCTGCAATTCATCCCACCATAATGTTGCATGCCCTTTAAGTCTGGTGACAGCATGTTTTACTTTCCTGTCCTCCTAGACATCCTCATAGTTGAAGTATTTATCCAGATCTCTAATCCAATCTAGAAGCTCTTCAACATCCAGGTTTCCCTCATACATGGGAATCTCCATTTTTTCCCTGGCACCTATCCTTGTGATAGTCCTAAATAGGCATTCATCTATAGCATCTTCGACTGTGACTTCTTCTCCATGTCCAGCTTCATTTTCACTGTTAGCCTCACTGATATCTCCAGTGTCGACTGTGCACCTTTGTGCTATTTTCATGGCATCAAGACCGACACGTAGTTCGTGCATTTCCCTTTCCACTGTTGGATCAGGCATTGGTCTATCTCTTCTTCTTGACAGCATGGCTAAGAAATATTCTTCCTCCCTCTGCTATAGAAAACAAAGAAATTTTCCTGTGCTCTGATACCAAATGATGCATACCCCCAGACCCTCAGGTCTAAGGTCCACGTAGGATCGTTCTAATATTCCCCTTGAGTCTAATTAACTCTTTGGTTTCCCCTCGGGAAATACCCTTCACACACAACAGTGTATCCACAAGTCATTATGAATTGAGCACTCTTGAACAAACACTAGGCACCAACTCAAATCTTCCGATCAAACAATATGATCACACCCTTCGCGATTTCGGAACTTCGGATTTCGCGACTTCGAGACTTCTCCTTCCGAATTTCTCGACCTTTCAACTGTTGAAACCCGAAATGTCGATTCACCAAAATTGTTATCGTGTCTCACGATTTTGGGAATATCGGAACAAAGAACCCCGATCACTTGTCCTCGAAAATGTTGAAATGTCGAATTCTGATACGCTATCAAATGCTAGTCCCACAACGAAACTTTCAGTCTTTTCAGAATTTCAGATTTCACGATTTCACGAATTCAAATGCAAGGCTCTCTGTCCTTCAACTTTTGAACTCCGAAATGGTCCACAAGGTTTGAATCCACCAATTGACATAGACACACCACCTGTTGCCCCTGCGGTTTTCTACCTTTGATGTAGACTACTGCCACCTGTCACCTTTTCAGGGTTTCGGGACTTCCTCTCCCAAAACGTTGTCTCCTCTGTCTTCTGACTCCAAAAATGTCGAAATGATCTGATGGCCCTCGTTGGCTTGGATCTAACGGTCCTATTTCTCCTGAGATTATACTTTGAAAAAAAAACACTCGTTGTAACTTCCCTTGCTTCTCTGCAAGATCTAATGGCTCTCGGCACTTTGCAAATTTTCCACAGAGAATTTCGTTCATATGTTCCTTCCCTAATAACTCCTGTGAATTGAACAAGATTCCTTCACCTCAACTTGACTTCTTCCAAACAACTTTGTTGCGTCTCCCTTTGGATACTTCAAAGAACTAACCCTCCTGAGCTTTCTCTGTGACCTTGAGTCTTCAAAAGACTCCTGCACGCACTCCTTGCGGCAACCCTTCAAATACTTCTAAGTATTTGAATCCTCAACTCTGTGCACTCTCCTACAACAACAATTCTTCAATTCACCCCTTAGTTGAGAAGTCTTGAACTTCCAACCAGCCTGCGCACACCTTGCATGGCTTCGATACCTCACCTGCACTTTTACAGGAATGAGAACAACGATATCTCTCTTGAGCTTTCAAAGGTAAACTCTGAACCTCCATCAACGCACTCCTTGCAGACGATTTCACTGCACTCCTTGCAGGAACTTCTCTCTCAGGTTGAGAAACAATTGAAACTCATTCTCTCTCTCTCTCTCTCTCTCTCTCTCTCTCTCAGACTTCAAACATTCAACATGAAATCATACATTCACACAATACTAAGAAAATGCATAACAGAGAGAATAAACAACCATAAGCATACCATTCAGCATGTATACACAGAAAGTATCATAACACCATGAATCTAAATCAAAGCTCTTTATATTAATTTAGAACTTTTGTACATGGGTTCTTATCTTCAACTCTCTGCTACAACTCTCTTATTCTCTATGCTCAATGATACAATTGATAATAATAATACAATGATACAAAGTCGAGGGTGTCTATAATTGGTTTTCCCTCATATGCTCTAAACTGTCTAATCTGGAATTTAAATCTACCTACTTTCATTTACTGGGAATAAATGCCTTTTACATCGACAGATGAGAACAACTTGCTCAAGATCTATTTACAATATGGAACTATTCCTTCTTAACTATTTCATTAATGTCTGTGCATTCAAAATTTCAAAAACATTTCAAAACGATTTTGACATGTGCCAAAATGTGATGGCGTTCATCCCAGCTATATTCTACGTTCACGCTCGCTTGTTGTTGGCAATGCTCCTACATCATATTGCTACATAAGAACTAACAGTAGAGAGAGTAGTTGAAGAAACTCACCATGAGGAAGAGATTTCTACCCCATAAGAACCTATAGAAAAAAAGTTGAAACTAAAGTAGTCTTCCCTTAAGGATTCAATGAAGACATCTGAGAATGAGGTGGGAATCTTGTTGATAGTCCTTTACATAATTTTTTATAGGTGTTCTCTATACAAACTCTTTCCATGGGAGACTATGAATAATCTACTATAAAACTATTCTAGATAGAAAAGAAAAAGAAACCCATTTTTTATTGAATCTCTTACTTCTCAGGATGTCATATACTTGTTGCAAATGTCATGGTATTATGAGGTAGCTGAAGGTACACTTTTAATTTATAAATATTGTCAGATTCATTGAATGTTATGGGTTTTTATTTGGAAATTCACTTGAGCCTTCTCTAGTTTTTACTTATTTCCTACTTCCTTACCAATTGTCATTTGTTTAGGATGCAAAAATTCTTTAGCTAGGAGGGAGAACATTGAAAATGGATTTAACTCCAATTACCACACCTTCACCACCCTTTTTCAATCTGGATCCTTCACCATTCCATTTGGGCCATGCCATCATTTTACTCTACTTCCACAATTCAAATCCATTTCAACACACGGTCCCCCGAATATCCAAGAAAGAGAAAAATTAGATGTATCAATGCCATAGAAGGTTCTTATACAACTAGATTAAGGAAGTATATTGATGTTTCCACAGAAGAAATAGCATCATAAAGCATTCATGCTTATATACAAGAACCAACATCAATAATCCCTATTGATTATACATAAGAGTGAACAATAGAAGGTCATATTGCTACTGCACGAGTACTTGCAATAAAACAATCTATTGCATAAGTATTTCCTCGTTAGGAATGCATTGAGAAAGTAACAGTTGAAACAGTTAAGGATATAATTTTGGCACCAGTTTAATTCCAGAGTGAATAACTCCTTACTCAAAAGTTTGTTTGGGACACATGAGTATCCTATAGAAAGCATATTGTAGAATTCAACCATGGAACCATATTTGGAATCTAGGTATGTAAAAATGTGCAAGAAGAGAATGAATACACATGTAGCATACACAGATAATGTGGGAAAACAATACAAACTTATTTAGGCCATAACTTTCAACTCAGAGATAGGATTTGAGAAAAGGATTAGTCACTAGAAATGTATTGAGGAGGAGAAGACATCTATCAACCCAAAATTTTGAATTGGGCACTAATTGTTTTCTTCTGAAAGTAATAAAGTAATTTTTGCAGTAGTAAAAATAGAGCAATGAGTGGAAATTACAGCTTGTGAATGTTGTAACTTTTCGCTCAAAACTCATAATGAAGCATGAGTGCAACCACTGGGGAGATTTTTCAGAGAGGAATGTGTCTAAGGAATCAAATTTTGACTTATTACATTGTGTCCTTCATAAATTGAAATGAAATATAAAATGTATTCTAATTAATGAAATGTTTTATAGTATGAATGTACTAACAATAATTATTACATGCACATTTCTTGTAGAATTAGAAGTACATGAAAAAMAAATTGGTTCTTATATGAGGATTGGATTTATGGAAGATGCCTAGGGATATTACATGTAAGAGGAGGAGGTTATAGTTCTACATTTCAACATGGGAAATGTTGAGAYAAAGTCTAATGGAAGGAGAGGAAGGCATGATCCTATAACTATGAGAAGCCTACATAGAGAAGTGTAGAGATATGGGGTAGATAATGAAAGGATCATGAAATATCAACAAGAGATACTTTAGAGTCTGAATATGTTGAATATGAAAGTTAACAAAGACTCAGACACCAAGCAAGAATTGATTTCTAGAGAAGTGACAATATTCATATCCCAAGGAAGAAGGGATGATCATCCAAGGAAGAAGGGATGATCATGGGAATTATAGAAAGTCAATAAGCACGAACATGTGCCATCATTCTCCAAGAAAATACACTAGAAGAACTCATGCAAGTTTAGGGATAAGGGGAAACCCAAGTGTGTCTCCTCTCAGGAGGTAGAGAATAAGACCCAAAGTAGACATATTGCAAGGTGAACTCAAGAAAATCAAGCCACCATCTTTCAATGGTGAGCATAGAAAAGGAGAAGAAGCAAAGGCCTAACTATTGGAAATGAAGAAATATTTCTAGTTGCATGATTACTCCTCAAGGGAAGAAGCTTGAATTGTAACCTACCACTTGCAAGGAAAGGAAACCATGTGGTGGGATAAAATTAATAAAACCAAGCACCTTGATGAGATGATAATATCATGGAGGTAGTTCAAAGGATATTTCCAAGAGAAATATTTGTCTGAGCATTATTATGAAAGGAAGATGAAAGAGTTTTTTGAACTCAAATTTGGAACTATGAAAATGGATGAATATGAGAAGAGATTCTTTGAGTTTCTAAAATATGTTGACTTCATAAAGGATAAGAATGTCAAAATCCAAAGGTTTTTGAGTGGGTTACCCTCCTCCTATAGTGAAAAGATACAATATGATAACCCTAAGTCTTTGGAAGAATCCATAAGAAGAGAAAAACATATATATGAGAAGATTAGAGGAAGGTTAGTTTTCCAAAAATATTTGAATCAAAAGACGAAAGAAAAAAAGGATAAAGGGAGAAAAGGTTATAAGCCACCCTTTTTCAAGAAAAAATCCCCAGAAAATCAAAAAGGTTATTCAACCCAAAATGAGCACAAGACTACAGATTCATTTGGGAAAAGGCCAAGGAAACATCTTGTACAATGTTTGTGATTTGAGGGAAATCACTTATATAGGGACTTCCCTCATAAAGGAGAATTAATGAGGGTTTTTCACAACATTCAGGAGGAAAAAATGTTTGAAGAGATGGGAGGAAACATGCCAGAGATTTATGCATCCTTTGAAAGCAAGCAAGTAGAATATCAATACCCAATGATTGAAGTGAAAGGTAAGATTGATAACTAGGCCATACAAATTTTAATTGATTTTAGAGCTAGCCATAGTTACATAATTCTAGAATTGTTGAAATATTTCGCTTGCAAAGTAGTAAGCATAAGAAATATTGGTTAGTTCAATTAGTTGTAGGGGCTAAGAGGAAAATCAATGAGCTAGTTAAAGATTTTCCAATGGACATGAATGGACTTAGCACAAAGGTAGATGTGAACATCATACCATTGGGTTCATGTTATTTTCTAATTGGCATGGATTGGTTGGAAAAACACCATGTTGTCCTATATTTTTACAACAAGACAATCACTTGTCTTGATGAACAAGGTTAGAAAGGCAAGGTTTAAGGAATTCTAAGAGTTGTAGTTGTTAGAGATATTTTAGCTATGCATTTGAAAAAGATCTTCAAGAAGGGATGTTAGATTTTTGCATCCCATATGGAAGAGGCAACCCGAGATAAAATGTCAAGCATTAAATACCAGCCGGTCTTTAATGGATTTTGAAAATGTTTTTGGGGAAATCCCAATACTACCACCAAAGAGAGAAATTGATTTCTCTATCGATTTGGTGCTAGAAGATACCCCAATGTCCAAGACACCTTACAAAATGGGCACGTCATATTACCATGCATGACTATATTAATCTTCAAGAGAAAATGAAAGACTAACTGATAACTCATTAACATGCAAGAAAAAGAGAAATTGAAACATGTCCCTTGAGCCCACTTGAGTGGGCCCTACCCAATAAGAAAAAGGAACCTTAGATAAACTCTAATAAGCTAAGAAAAGAGTCATATTCATTTCATAAAAATTGAAAATACATCAGGAATCAGAATATCGAAGGAGCATTTCATGTATTTGAAGCTTATGGAGACTCGATGGGCCAAGGGTTTGACAAACTAATAGGCCAAAGAGCCTAGTGGACCAATCACCAGATGGTATACTGGATCAATATAAACTATTGAGGTGAAAATTTAAAGGCCCAGGGGGCAATGGTTCAGTGGCCCGATAATCCTGGTGTCCCCAATTTTCGAGGAACTAGATCAATTGATGGTTGAGATAAAATCGATGGATGATTGGATGTTTTCTATGTAATCAAGGTTTAAAGGGTGTTTTCTATGAGTTTGAAGGGGACTGATGAGCTAGTATACTATATCAGAGTACCAATGAAATTGAAGGCATGATTTTGTTGCTTAGTGGGTTGGTTACCTGGTGATCCCGATATTAAAAAAACTAGATCAACAATTGATATTTGATCAACAACTTGATCTGGTGGTCACTGAGAAATGAGGTTGTGTGGTGTGTTCCAGTGACTAGTGAACATGATCAACTATTGTTATTGAACTGAGGGCATGATCTGACGACTGATGTGATTTGTGAATAGATCACATGTGAAGCCAAAGGAGATTGCTTGATATTGTAGGATTGTATCTTCCTCTTGTAGGTTTATCCCTCACTTTACATTTGGAAGTTGTAGTAGCCTTTGGAAGTCATTACTTCCCTTGAACAATAACTATTGATTATTTCACATATATTGTGCATGGTGTATTGTGGTGTATTGGTGTAACTCTTATACTATTGCTCATTGCTTATTGGATATAATTGAATTGTTTAAGTATAAGTTGATAAATTTTTTAAATTGTACTTGATACTAATTCACCCCCTCTCAGTATCAACAATTGGTATCAGAGTCGGTTACCTTCAGTACAGTTTAACCACTGGAAGGAAGATCCTAAGAAGAAATGGAAGACAAAATTTCAAATGGGATTCCACCATTTGATGGAAGAAATTTTGAATACTAGAGTAATAGAATGGAAACTTACTTGAAATCTCTTGAGTTAGATGTTTGGTTCTCAGTTGCTTCAGAATACAATGCTTTGAAGAAACCAAAGACTACAGCTCAGAAGGAAGCAAAATGGAACAACAAATTGGAAATAGATATCATCTTGGATGGATTGACAGATTCAGTGAAATCCAAGGTAGGATCATGTGCATCATCAAAAGAGATTTGGGAAAATCTACAAGACCTTTATGCAAGGGAAGAAGCAGAATAAGAAGAAGAAGTTGAAGAAAATTACAACATCTTAAATTTCAAAGAAGCAAATAGAGGTCAGTTATTTTGATTTAATTGTGGAGTAGGACTTGCTGAATTTGAATTTCTTCATCCAAGGATTGAAATAGATGACATTGAAGAAGAAAATTCCAATGAAGAAGAAGAAAATCATGAAGAAAAAATTATTCAACAAGAAGATGAGAATCTTAAAAAATTGAAGCATGTTGAGATTGAAAATAGAAATCTCAAAGACATGCATAGAAAACTAAGAAGTGAATTGGGTAGTTGTGAAAATATAGTTGTAAGCTTGAAGAAACAATTACAAGACTTTGAGAAACTAAGACAAGAAACAATTTCCTTGAAAACTCTACTCGAAGAAGAAAGAAGAATAGGAGAAGTAAGGAATGTCCAGATGATGAAGAAAGAATAACATTGTGAGAAACTTGAACAAGAAGTTGTCTCATTGAGGAAGAGATTAAGAAACTCTCAAGTGCCAAAAGACTTAACACATATTGGATGCATGGGTGAACCTTTATACAAAGAAGTGCAAATACCAACAAGAAGGTTGAAGAAAGAGCTACACAAACAATTGATGAGAAGTGGACCAGGATACCAGAAAGAAAAAATGATTACAAAAGAGATGAATATGCAAGAAGACCTCCTACCTTCAGGAATCAAATAAGCTTCAATCGTTATGAAGGAAACTACAGAAGAGTATATCATGAACCGAGATGGACTACATCACAAAGAAGGTCACTTACTCCAAGGTATCAAAATTTATTTCTTGGTCATTGTTATACTTGTAAAAATTTTGGACAAAAGGCAATTAATTGTAGAATCAATGAAAGGAACAAATACGCAAGAAAAATGAATGGTGTAAATAGAAGATATAGAAATCATCATGGATTTGTCAACAAAAGTTATAATTCATTTTTCCCATTGATGGACAAAAATATTGTATGCTACAAATGTAATTTTCTTGGTCACAAAGCATGAGATTGTATATATATGAATGAAGACGTCCCTATGCCAACCACAGTATGGAGAAGGAAAGAGATTCCAAACAATGAAGATTTT
>JZKD02S1856327.1:519255-537635 GCA_000966675.3 Picea glauca | reverse complement strand
AGCTTATCGGAGTATCTCTCTTCGTGATATCGCCACTCCCGTTCCAACAACTTGGTGCTCCAACTCGCGATATGCCGATATGCGATGTCGCATGTGATTTGACGGTCCCTGTGACTCCAGATCGACGACTTTGTCCCTCTTGAATTTCGAGCCTTCTCGCGCTTGTGCTGATAACCATCTTGCACCTCTGTAGGATCCAACGGCCCATGGAACTTCATGAAATCTCCACAAGGATTTCGTCCGCCCGTTATTTCTTTAGTGCTCCACGAAATTCGACGAAGTGCCTCCCTATTGAGACTCGTTCACCTGCTCTCTTGCTAACCTGCGGTGCTTCCCTTTGGTCTGCCCGCATGACTTAGCTCCATTTTTCTTCAATGACTTTGACGACCTATCCCTCCTGAGCTTTGCTTCGACTTTAAGTCCTCGGCAAGAACTCTCTTGCTCGCACACCTCGCGGCAAAACTTCAACAACGTCTTAGTGTTGAAGCTCTTCGACTCTGCACGCTCTTGCAACAACAGTCTTAAATGTCCTTGCTCAGAATCACAACTGAGACTTCTTCTCCTCAGTCTGTGCCTTTCTTTCATGGCTTCAACAAACCAAATCGACTTCTGGGTGAATGAGAACAATAGTTAAACTACTGAGCCTTCATCGACGCACTCCTTGTAGATGAATTCAACTACACTCTATGCAAGAATCTCCTGGCTCGGATAGAGAAACAATTGAAACTCATTCTCTCTCTCTCATTCAGACTTCAATTTCAAACTTGAACTCTCATGCACAGCATATACAAAGCAAATGCATAACTAGAAAACATACATTTAAGAGCACATAAATAACATACACAAAGAAACAACACCAGACCTGAGTTTGAATCAAAGAATCTCTTCTATTAATTCAAATATGTACATAGGTGTTCTCCACAAAGTTCTTTGCTTGCTCTCCTCTTCCTGAATGCTTCTCAATTTCTGGATTATGTTACAATGTACAAAGGAGGGTGTCTATATCCGTTTTCCCTCTCAAACTCTAAAACTGTTTAATCTAGAAAATAAAATCCTATCTACCTGCATTAAACCTATTAAATGCATCATCTACCTAAGGATGAGAGCTTAAAGGCTCAAGGTCCGCTATAATGTACAAAGGCACTTTCCATAAATGCTTCATTTATAAACTGGAAGATCTCTTGAATGAAAATTCAAAAAGTTTCGGCTAGCCTTGTCCAGCTGTTCGTTGTCTTTCATGTTGGCTCACTTGTCTTGGGCGATGCTCCTGCATCATACTCCTCGGCTTGAAAATTTTCATGGGCTCCTGTCCATGAGCTCTTGCATGGTCTGTCCATGCTTCTGTATCTCTGCTTCGTTTTTCCAGCTAGCATCTTTAACTGAATGATTCTTCCACTTGACCAGGTACTCGAAATACTGCTTTCGCCTAGTCTTCTTTCCTACTCGCTTGTCCAATATGCACTCCATCTACGGCTTCTCTGCAACTGGTAATTGCTTCTGCCACTGGACCACTGGTTCCTCGGTTCCAGTCTCTGCTTCTCTAGCCCTGTATGGGTATAAATCTGAAACATTAAATATCAGAGATATCTCGATGCCATCCGACAAATCAATTTCATAAGCGTTCTCTCCGAATTTCTTTAGGATCCTGCATGGTCCAATTTTCTTCATTTTTAATTTGTTATATGTTCCCCTTGGGAACTTTTCCTTCCTTAAGTGTACCAGAATAATATCACCAACTCCAAACTGAAGTTGTCTCTGATGTTGATCTGCTCTGCGCTTATACTCCTGATTTGAATCAATCAGTCGCTACTTAACCTTGCGGTGAAGTTCTTTCATTGCTTCAGAAAATTCCTCGGCACTAGCACTGCTCGTAGCAGTCTGTTCTGACTCCCTGAGTTCAGAAACTCCCCTTGGTTGTGTCCCATACAAAATCTGAAATGGACTCTTCCCTGTGCTCCTGTTTACAGAATCATTGTAAGCAAATTCTCCCTGTGGCAACACATTATCCCAACTGTTGTGGTGCTTTGTCACCAGGCTTCTCAACAAATCTCCCAGACTCATGTTGACAACCTTTTTTTGCCCATCTGTCTGCGGATGATAAGCAGAACTAAACGCCAAGTTAGTTCCTAGCTTCTTCCATAGCGTCCTCCAAAAATTCCCTATGAATTTGGTATCCCTGTCCGACACTATACTTCTTGGCAATCCATGGAGTCAAATGATTTCCTTGAAAAATAAATTCGCGATGTGAGTCGCATCACTGGTCTTCTGGCATGGTATAAAATGTGCCATTTTTGAAAACCTGTCTACCACCACAAATATGGAATCAACCCCTCTCTGCATCCTTTTCAAACCCAATACAAAATCCATGTTGATCGCCTCCCATGGCCTCTCTGGTGTGGGTAATGATTGGTAGAATCCCGGATTCTGCCTTCTGCCCTTCGAATGCTGACAAATTCAACACCTATCAACAAACCTCTTGACATATTCTCACATGCCTGGCCAAAAATATGATTCGCTCAACTTCGCAAATGTTTTGTCGTGGCCAAAATGCCCTGCTAATCCACCGTTGTGCTTCTCCTTTAGCAGGTTCTCCCTCATGGAGCAATTCGGAATGCATAACTGGTTGCCTCTGAACAACAGTCCATTATGAATCATGTAATCCATCCACGGGCTTCTATCTCTGAGAACTGGATTCTCGGCCACCTCATATGCTTCTGCAAAATCTGCATCACCTGCGTACATGTCCCTCAGGTTTTCAAAACCCAATGTCTTGACTCGGAACTCCTGCAACAACAAACATTTCTTGCTCAAAGCATCAGCCACTTTGTTAGCAGTTCCTGAAATGTGTTTAATTACAAATGTAAAATTCTGCATATACTCTACCCATTTTGCATGTTTCTGATTCAACTTCTCTTGTTGACTCACAAACTGCAATGCATGATTATCATTGTACAATACAAATTCTTTCAGGATCAAATAATGCCTCCACTTCTTCAATGCTTGTATGATGGCATAAAACTCTTTATCATACGTGGATTATTTCAGCTTTGCGTCATCCAGCTTCTCACTAAAATATGAAACTGGCCTGTCCTCCTCACTTAAGACCGCTCCTATGGCATATCTACTTGCATCACATTTCACCTGAAATGTTTTCTGGAAATCTAGCAACACCAACACTGGCTGCTCTGTGATCTTTCACTTCAACAGATTGAAGCTCTTCTCAGCCTCTGTTGTCCAATGAAAAGACTTGTGCCGCTTCTTCACCGTGTCCATCATTGTTGCGCTAACCCCACTGAAATTCCTCACGAACTTTCGATAGAAACTATCCAAACCATGGAAACTCCTTACCTCAAAAACATTTATGGGTGATGGCCAATTCTTAATCACTTCCACCTTACTTGGATCCATTTTCAACTCATTCATTGAAATAAAAAAACCCAAATAAATGAGCTCTATCTTCATGAATGAGGACTTCTTCATATTGATCAACAGCTTCTCCCACTGTAGCTTTCTCATTGCAATGGCCAAATGTTTCAAATGTTCAGCCTTCGTCTTACTGTAGATCAATATATCATCCAGATATACGACTACAAATTTCCCGATGAATTTCCTTAGGACTTCATTCATCAGTCTCATGAATGTGCTCGGCGCGTTTGTCAAGCCAAACGGCATGACCAGCCATTCGTACAAACCTTCGTTTGTCTTGAATGATGTCTTCCATTCATCACCTTCCCTCATGCAAATCTGGTGATATCTGCTTTTCAGATCAATTTTTGAAAAATAATTTTCCCCGCTCAGGCAATCCATCAGATCATCCATTCTCGGCAGTGGAAATATGTACCTGATGGTAATTTTGTTTATTTCTCTAGAGTTTGTACACATTCTCCAGCCTCCATCTTTCTTCAAACTGAGCACTGTTGGAACAGCACATGGACTCAAGCTTTCTCTGACTAATCCTTTGTCCAACAAATCCTGGACCTGGTTCTTAACCTCCTCATTTTCCTGCGGTGTCAACCTGTACGCAGCTTTGTTCGGAAAACTCGCTCCTGGTATGAGGTCTATGTGGTGGCTCACACTCCTCATCGGTGGCAACGAATGAGGTAATTCGTCCACGATGATGTCAGTGAACTCTTCCAACAGTTCCTGAATCTCTTCTGGTAAGTCATCCACTCTTGTGCTAGTCAGAACAATTCTCGGTTTTCTGACAAACAAGAAATGTGGATCTTCTTTCTTCTCCATCTATGTAAGAGGCTCCTTCCCACTCATGAGAAGGATTGTTTTGCTTACTTCCGGTTTCACTTCTTTATCTTTTATCGGAAGCAATCTGTGTGTCCTTCCCTCCTTCTCCAAAGTATATGTGTTCATCCTTCCATCATGAACCACATTTCTGTCATATTGCCATGGTCTACTCAGTAACAAATGACATACATCCATGGGAATGACATCACACAAGACCTTATCATTATATCCCCCAATTTTAAATTCAACTAAACATTGTTTAGTGACACTCCCCTGATGTCCTTTTTGTAGCCATGATACTTTGTATGGACTCGGGTGATCAGTCATTTCCAGCTCTAATTTTTCCACCATCTCGGTTGAAACGAGATTGTCGGTGCTTCCACTGTCCACAATAACCTTGCATTTCCTATCCTTAGTTTTGCAAGATGTCCTGAACAGTCTAGTCCTTTGGGCTGAAATTTCCCGTGCCTCTTTCTCAGGTGTCAAAAGGACTTTTCACATCATAAGTGAGCTTCCTCTTTCTGCGCCTTCTGCTTCAGCATCTCACCTCTATGCTTCAGCGATGTGAGCTTCTCCTCGATCCTTTTTTCTGTCTGGACAGTCAACTGCTTTGTGTCCATCCTTTCCACACGTGAAGCATGTGATCACTCCACCTCGACCTCTTCCCCTTCCTCTGGTACGAGGAAAAGTGTTTGCATCAGCATAATCCCCTCTCTATTCGCTATGTTGTCTCCTCGGCTCAGCATATTGTTGTCTTTGCTGTGAGGTTCCACCTCTCTCAATATTACCCTGAGGTTTCTTCCATTCCTCCTTTGGATTCTAATATTTCTCCTGGGCAACTGCCTTGCCTCTGGGATGACTTTTGCCTCGCCCTCGCTGTCCTTGCTTATGGCCCAGCTTCTCCTCGGATTTCAAAGCCATATGGTAAGCATCCTCAACCATTCTGATGGTCGTCGTGCTTAATTCGTCCTGAATGTCGTATCTCAGACCATTCAGGTATCTAGCAACCTTCTCATCATCCCTCTCCCGATGACCTGCTCGGATATTGAGCTTGTAAAACTCTTCGGTGTATTCCTTCACCATCACCAACTTCTAACTCAGGTTCTGCATCCTCCTGAACAGATTAATTTGGTAGTCCCTTGGGATGAACTTTGCTTTCATCTTAGCAATCATTCGATCCCAGATTTTAATTTTTTGTTTGCCTTTGGAACGTCTATCTGCCTATAGCTCGTCCCACCACAATGATGTGTGTCCCTTCAACTTCGTGACAGCATGCCTAACCTTTTTATCCTATTCAATATCCTCATAATCAAAGTAGGTGTCAAGAGCCCTGATCTAGTCCAACAGCTCTTCTGCATACAGACTTCCTTCATAGACTGGAATATCCATTTTCATCTTTGAACTCATCCGGGCGATAGCTTTTATTAATCGCTCGTTTGTTGCATCCTCGACTGCAACTTCTCCTTGTGGTTCAGCTTCAACCTCATTGTCGGAATCACTAAGATCCCCTGCACCAGCTGTGCATATCTGAGTTGTTTCCATCTCCTCGAGTCTCTCTCTAAGATCTCATATCTATCTTTCCATCTCTAGATTCCCTGCCGACCTACCTCGTCTCCGCACCACCCTATCTTCGGGATCTAGTGACTGCCTTTCTCTTCTAGGTGGCATGATGAAATCTTCTTCCTCCCTATTGTAGAAAACAAAGATTCACTCCCGCTCTGATACCACTCTGATGCAACCGGACTCCTACGAGCACGATTGCTCTCATAGGATCTTCTCCTCCCGATTTGGCCTGAAGAACTTCAAAGGTTCCCCTTTTTCCCTGTCGGGAACATTCCTTACCCACAACAACTCTCAAGTGACCTCCCTTCTATATCGGGAAATCAGACTTCACAATGTCGCGAATCCTATGGTTGCGTG
Source organism: Picea glauca (assembly GCA_000966675.3). Taxonomy (NCBI): domain Eukaryota; kingdom Viridiplantae; phylum Streptophyta; class Pinopsida; order Pinales; family Pinaceae; genus Picea; species Picea glauca. The sequence goes on along the minus strand of JZKD02S1856327.1, from coordinate 531,476 downwards.
TTCCTTACTTTACGATTCCCCGAAATCCGATGCGAGTCAGCGTTGACTTCTTCTCTGCAATCGAAATTCCCTTTATCGGGAAATTGCTACTCGCGAGTTCAACAAATTGAAACTCCAACCTTCGAATCCCGATGTGCCGATTCTACGATACACGTGTGGACTTGACTCCTCTACCTTCTATCTGCCTATCAGGATTTCGGAACTCGTGGGATCGCGAGTCCTGATGTCGATGGAATCGGGATTTACCTTTCCCCGACCCCTGATATGATGCCACCTGTACTCCACTAGTTCTCGTGGTCCCACACTACCACGTCACTATTGGGATATCGCTGATTGTGAATCCAACCTACAAGTGTTCCCTGCCATCGAGAACCCCGATTCTCTGATCCCCGACTCCTCAGGATCTCCTAACACATGTCTCACACAATCGACGGCTCAGAGATTATCGGAGTATCGCTCTTCATGATATCGCCACTCTCGTTCCAACAACTTGGTGCTCCAACTCGCGATATGTCGATTTGCGATGTCGCATGTGATCTGACGGTCCCTGTGACTCCAGATCAACGACTCTGTCCCTCCTGAATTTTGAGCCTTCTCACGCTTGTGTCGATAACCTTCTTGTGCCTCTATAGGATCCAATAGCCCACGGAACTTCGGGAAATCTCCACAAGGATTTTTTCCGCCCGTTCTTTCTTCAGTGCTCCACGAAATTCGATGAAGTGCCTCCCTATTAAGACTCGTTCACCTGCTCTCTTGCTAACCTGCGGTGCATCCCTTTGGTCTGCCCGCACGACTTAACTCCGTTGTTCTTCAATCACTTTGACGACCTATCCCTCCTGAGCTTTGCTTCAACTTTAAGTCCTCGGCAAGAACTCTCTTGTTCGCACACCTCGCGGCAAACCTTCAACAACGTCTTAGTGTTGAAGATCTTTGACTCTGCACGCTCTTGCAACAACAGTCTTAAATGTCCTTGCTCAGAATCACAACTGAGACTTCTTCTCCTCGGTCTGTGCCTTTCTTTCATGGCTTCAACAAACCAAATCGACTTCTGGGTGAATGAGAACAACAGTTAAACTACTGAGCCTTCATCGACGCACTCCTTGCAGATGAATTCAACTGCACTCTATGCAGGAATCTCCTGGCTCAGATAGAGAAACAATTGAAACTCATTCTCTCTCTCTCTCATTCAGACTTCAGTTTCAAACCTGAATTCTCATGCACAACATATACAAATCAAATGCATAACCAGAAAACATACATTTAAGAGAACATAAATAACATACACAAAGAAACAACACTAGACATGAGTTTGAATCAAAGACTCTCTTCTATTAATTCAAATCTGTACATAGGTGTTCTCCACAAAGTTCTCTGCTTTCTCTCCTCTTCCTGAATGCTTCTCAATTTCTGGATTATGTTACAATGTACAAAGGAGGGTGTCTATATCCGTTTTCCCTCTCGAACTCTAAAACTGTCTAATCTAGAAAATAAAATCCTATCTACCTGCATTAAACCTATTAAATGCCTCATCTACCTAAGGATGAGAGATTAAAGGCTCAAGGTTCGCTATAATGTACAAATGTGCTTTCCATAAATGGTTCATTTATACACTGGCGGATCTCTTGAATGAAAATTCAAAAAGTTTCGGCTAGCCTTGTCCAGTTGTTCGTTGTCTTTCATGCTGGCTTGCTTGCCTTGGGCAATGCTCCTTGATGAGTTGGCGATGCTCTTGCATCATTGATCTATAGACCTGACCTGTAATTTCATTGAAAATCTATGAGAGAGCCCTCTCTAGGTTGGAAGGGATAGATTCCAGCCTGCAAGTGGTTTGTGGTTACCTCTGTAGTTTCTCTCCCATATCCAAGGGAAATTATAGAGTGATAACATTTTGGCACCGTTGTCAGGGAACGAAGGTGAAATATTCCCTGATATAAACACCAAAGATTAGATTTGACTTCTGATGGTGAACATAAGGAAAACGCATGAAGGTTGTACCATTCACCTTTCCACTCCTATCAAGATTCAAATCATATTTAGAGACTCCACTAGAGAACGAGACATGTTGACAGAGCTATGGAAAAACATTATGGAAAAATGAGGTACCAAATATTGAGCTTTATTCAAGATGTAATATGCCTTGTTATTAATTATTTCTTTTCCTTTCCCAAGCATATTAAAAGGGTTTTTTAATGTTTAATATATCTGAATGAAGACTATAAATATGCACTTGTGTATCCCTCTTTAAAATCTGTAAATACACCTTTTTCTTTCATTGTTGATATTGGACAAGGCCTTTCCTCCAAATCATATGATCAACATATTCAATCGAATGATCCTCAAGTGATCAAGACTAATATTACACCTTTTGGAATTATTCTCACACCCCCAAAGATACTTGGCAGATACAAACCTCTCAAATTGCCTCTTATTCTTCATGATTTTCCTCCAAAACACTATAAATACCTACCTATGTTTGATGGAGGACTTGACAAGATTTCAGTTGAAAAACACCTTTAGGGTTTTGAGCATTTCAGTGACCTCTTTGAGATTGAATATGACGATTTTTTAATGAGATACTTTTCCTAGTCATTGCAAGGAGAGGCCAAAGAATGGTTCAGGAATTTATATCCTAAATCCATCAACTCATGGGAAGAATTGAGAAATTTCTTTCTAAAGTTTTTGGGTGAGAGAAATCCCTAGGACCGGTATGTTGCAGAGTTTCAAGCCATGAAGGGGAAGGGTAATGAAACAATCTTTGTTTTCAGTAGAAGGTTTTTTAGTTTGTATTACTAGATTTCTGAGGAGGTCCATCCTTCTAAAACTACTACAATGATATGTTATGAAACAACCTTTCATCCAGGTGTGTCTTTTCTTCTCATGAAAAGAAGATCTAAGTCATTGCAGGAGATGTTTTTCGATGCACAGGAAGTTGAATATAACCTTCAATATTATGGAAATCTTCTAGATCATATTGAGGACAATGAATTCGATATATAAGAACATGGGAGTGACCATGAAAAAAAAGCAATTGTTCTAAATTTTGAGAAAAGGCTTAATAAAATCATGCATTTTCTTGAAGTTTTTAATGATGAAGTTTTTGCAGAAGAAGATGGCGGAAATCATGAAAAAAAGAATGTTGGCTCATCTCTTGATCCATTCCATGATAGGGAGGAAGTTGATTTTTTTATATATTCACTTGTTGATTGTCATGAAAGAAAATTTGTAGATCAACCTGTTGAAGATAAAGTTGTTGTCCCAATGTTCTTCATTGATGGTATTACAGATGTAGATGATTTTCCCAGGTATGATGAATATAATGATGATTATGATGTTGACTTTCATGAGAAACATGTTGTTTTTTATCACCAGGGAGTGTTCTACTTCAACAATCTGATGAAAACACTCAATAGTTTAAGGAAAATAATCATCCTTCATGTTACAGTTATAACAACAATGAAGAGTATGAATAAAATGGCGAGTCAGCTCAGGATTATTCTTTGCCATTATGTTTTGTTTCATTTGAGTTCCTGAATAAAAATTTTAAGATCATCACTGAAACATGAGAGTTTGGGCTAACGCAAAGTCATATAAACTCAATGGGGAAAATTGACAATGAATTACAACAATCTCCTCTTGTTTTTCATGACCCAATAGTTGATTATATAAAGGTTTTAAATAGTCAAAAATTGCAGCTATTGGCCAACTATCAATCTAGAAATAAATATGATAAATACCTAGTTTTGCATACAACATCATTTTCTTGTCCAGCAAGGATTTCATTGCAAAGGTTTTATGAATATTTTCAATCCTTTCATGACAATTCTAAATCAGATTTGTATGAGAGAAAAATGCATACGAAAAGGTGGATTCACAACATATAAATCACCTGGAGCAGAGTCATAATCTGTTAGATGACCTCAACATCAAGTTTAATTATTATGAGGATCCTTTTGCATCATGATTGCAGGTGGTAAACAGTCCCAAAGTATTAATTTTTTTCATAATTGATTTTGTTTGTAAGTTTTCATTGAAGTTTCCATCAAGTAGGTTTTTGACTTTGCCTCTGAAGGACATGCAAAAAGATGAAACAATGGACAAAGTACTTGCATGGATGCACTGGATATTTTAATTCACTTGACTTGGCAAGTTCATTTCGTAGCTTGGTGTAGGTAGCACTCTGAATCAACCCAACACTTTCAACATATCTTTCAACATTTTTCAGTTTTCATTATGTGTTTTAAGATGGAAGTTGTAGTATTTAGCAGTGTACAATATGGTTACAATTTGCAGTTTGAATTCAATTGTAGAATAAGTTGGTTGCATATCAGAGTGAGTCAGTTTGCAGGTTTTCATATGTGGATTGGGAACAACCCAATGGATCAGGAACAAGTTTACGATGTTCTTTGGCACCTCAGAAGGAAGATGCCATCCCCATTGGAGCCAATGTTAGTGTCCTATAAATAGGTTGATAAAGTATGAATTTGATTCTGATGTGTTGTAGGATCAAATTCATGCCTTGGACTTATAAATACCATGTCATGATTTCTTTGATATTCTTTTAGCATGTGGAATCATTGAGTAGCTAAAGCACTACTAAAATCATTGCACAACCTCCTAGTGTTGCGCATTTGGTTAAAAGGTACAAGGGTACAATAATTTGATAAAGGGTGGGTTTTTGCATTGGTCATTCCATATTTCTGCATAAAAAAAAAAATAGGCATGTTGCATTTGTTCATGAGCAGTAAAAAGAAGAATTTACAGTTGCGCAACAAGGCACACTGCACAACTGTCCTAGTTATTGTTTTGGGTAGTGGGATGAAGTCTATTTATAATTTTTTTAGTTGAATCTACAAACTGTTTGGAGGATGAAGAAATGGCCACCATGAATGCATCAACATAATAATGTTATTAGTCAAAGGAAAATTAGCTTCATTTTTTGCATTTTGACATATTTTAGGGTTTTGAAGGTTATGATGTTTGAAGGACGTTGCAAAAGTTTTAGGGAAATTAGGAATCATTATGAGACTAATAATATCATCAGCCAATAGTTTTTTACCATTCAAAGTTAAAACAAGTGTCCAAGGGTGAAAAGGAGCTTTTCTACACAAATACGCTGAGCATTTCTTGTAGGATTTTGTTGCGTTATGAGTTTGTTACACAATTGTCTTAGTGATGTTTTTGGGAAGCAACTTGAAGTTTTTCTTGAAATTTTTAAATTCAACTTCTAATCAGTGGGATGATGATGAAATAGCCACTATGGATGCATAAGAAAGAATAGGTTTATCTGTCAAATGTGATTTGGCTTCGTTTTTGCAATATTAAGGAACATTAAAGTTTGAAGTTTTGAGAAGCAAATGAGATTTTAAGAGAGGATGAAGTGGTTATAGGGATACCATATTAAGTGTAAGACATCAATAAATAACCATTAAACATCATGCAATGTCAATCAACAGAAGAAAAGGGGGAAAATATTTTTTTGTACAAGTTTGTTGCGCATAGTTTGCAGGGCACGCTACGTAAATGACTGTTTTTGTAGTCAACTTCAAGATCGTGTTCCAAACAAATGGAGAAGTTTCTGGAAAAAACCAAAGAGGTGTTTTTCAATAATGGACCCAATAAGAAAAGAATCTCTCAATTTTTTCACAAGTGTCATATTTTGGGAGATTCGAAGGGATCTTTACAACCTATTTTTCCATATTTAAACATTTAATGATGTCTTGTTTAGATCAATATCTTCGGGAATGGATCCTGAGAATATGGAAAGTAACTTTAGAAAAATGAGAGAGGTTTTTCTAAAGAATGGGTTCATCAGCAAAAAATTCTCTCAGTTTTGTAATGATTATTATGATTTGGGAGATATTATGACATATTTGACCTCTATTTTCCAAAAAAATTGTTGCGCATTTCCTGTAGGATTTTGTTGCATAGCAACCTTGCTGCGCAATTGTGACAGAGATTCTAGACTGCCTCCAGATTACCAAGGAAGGGTAGGAAAGCATTCCATATTATTTGCAACAAATGTCAGAGGTCAAAGATCATCAGGATATGATTTCAAAAGTAGATTTATGTATTATTATCTTGTAATTAATGAGTCAACTTTGAATCCTCATTTTCAATAGTTAGTTGAGATTTTGTTGCCAAGAGATTTGTAATTGTTTATTAACTTAGAAAGGCTGTTAGAATTGGAATTTTGGAGGATTGAAGAGGTATTTTTGTATATATTTGATGAATATTCATCATAATAATGGAAATGAGTAATAGAAAATAGACTTTGTTGTATTTTGGAATTTTTCTGAAGTTAAAACAAAGAGATCAGTGCAAAAGTATAAGGATTTTCTGATCAGAGATTCATTATGATGATGTTTTTAAGTATGTTATATTTCTTATGTGTATGTGATATCTTCTCTCTGTTTATCATTTTTGTATTATTATTCAAGTATTTGAATAGAAACATGTTTGGAATTCATCCTTGTTATATGCTCCATCTCATATAAAGTTAAATACTCTTTCACCTTGAAAAGTTGTATGTTCAGAATTCATCCTAAGTTAGATGCTTTGTTCATAGAAACTTGTCATTCCACTTTATTCCTCTAAATTTGCATAAAGAATTCACCCATGTTTAGGTTCTTTTTATGCAGTATACTCTTAATGATTTTTCAAATTTCATGTTGCAACGATAAAAATTCATTGATAGACACTATTTACCGTGCCTCTATTCTTTGAATTGTCCAAGGAACCAGTCACTTCTATTAATTGTTTGAGCTTGAGATTGACTCCATTTGTCAATGTAATTTTCTCAGATTTTCCACCAAACATTTCCTAATATCTATTCTACCTTGATCTATATACCTAGCCTATGATTTCCTTGAAAATCTATGAGAGAGCCCTCTCTAGGTTGGAAGGGATAGATTCCAGTCTGCAAGTGGTTTGTGGTTACCTCCATAGTTTCGCTCCCACATCCAAGAGAAATTACAAAGTGATAACAAGAGGAACAAGAAAATAAAAAGGCAATCTTCCCTTCAAATTCTTTAATTGTGGAGAAGTAGGACACTTTGTTGCTAAATGTCCTTATGCAAAGAACATAAATAACAATAAAAAACAATTATTATAATTTCAAAAGGTACAAGAAGGGAAAGATTAAAAAGAGGATAAATTTCTATAGACAAAAGAAAAATCCATACAGTCCTATGATCACAATGACAGTGAAACATAATATATTCTCTTCATGAGTCTAGAAACATATACCAAAGTCCTGGAAAATAGAAACAAAGATTCAATAGAAGAAGACAATCTTGAGATTGATGCAGAAATGGATCTTGAAGGAGAGCTCATATGTTCTCTAAATGAAATAGAGAGATCAAAGAACAAGAAATGGCTACAAAAGGAGAAATTGAAGAAGTACAAAAAATAAATTCTCATTATAAAATAAATTTTTGATGAATCTTAAAAAATCATCATCATCTTAAAAACTCAAGTAGAAGAGGAAAAGAGAATTGAAGAAGACTGAAGAGCCCAACTAAAAGAAAAGGAAGATGTCTACAACATCCTAGAATCTGAAATATTTTGTCTAAGAAAGGATTTGGAAAGATCAAATACTAACATGAAATTTGAGAAGATCTCTACAATGTTGAATGAAATCTGAAACTGTCAAAGATCACCATTTGACAAGAATGGTCTCGGTTACAATAAAAAAAAGGAAATTGAATCCTCAGCCTCTTCAAAATAGTTGAGTTATGTTAGTGTTCTCAGAAAACCTATCAAGATTGAAGACAACAAGAAAAAAAAATGGAATGTTCCATAGGAAATAAATTTTCCTCACAACAACAAAATAAAAAAGACTCTCCCATCAAGATGGAATCACACAATTAGGTACAAAAATTCCTTTTTTGGATATTTTTATTCTTGCAATGGTTTTGGTCATAGAGCAATATATTGTACAATAAATGAAAAAATCTAGTTACATGAGGAACAACAACAAATATAACTATGGATTCTCAAGGAGAAATTGCAACCCACTTTCCCCTTTGTTGAACTATAACATTGTGTGTTATAAAAGAAATAATTTTGTTCATATAGAAAACTTATGCAGAAGTGATTTCATAAAAAATAAGAAAGAGGAAGCCCCAACAATCATTGAAAGAAAAAAGGAACAAAGGGAACAAAAGAAAGAAAAATCCGTGTTCATACAAGTTGCATCATGTGCACAAAATATTAGGGATAAGTGGTACATTGACAGTAGGTGCTCTAGTCACATGACATGATATAGAATAAATTTTATCACCTTGAAGAAGAATAAAGGAAATATTACCTTTGGAGAAAATGGCGCTTCAAAGATAGTTGTAAAGGGAACTAATAGTCTTGAAAATGGAAGGGATAAGGTATAAAAGGTTCTCTGTGTTGAATACTTGAAGAAAAATCGTCTTCATGCAATCCATACGTGTGACCAAGGACACACTCTTAATTTTGACAGCAAAGAATGTAAGATCACAAAGGAAAACTTAGGAAAGCTAGTTGCAAAAGAAATCTGAACCCCAAACAATGTATATAGTCTTGATAAGATTAATGGGGAAAAATGTTTCATGGGGAAAATACATGAAAGTTGGTTGTGGAATAAAATAATGGGCCATATGAACTTTGAAAAACTAGTAAAGATCAACACCAAACAAGCAGTAAGAGATATGAAAAATATTACAAAACCCTCAAAACATTATTTGTAAGCAATTTCAGCATGGAAAACATCAAGGATGAGCTTCAAGTCAAAGGAATATACAACATCCAAACCACTGGATTTTGTGCATATAGATTTCTGTGGACCAACAAGAACAAAATGTTTGCAAGGAGATAATTATTTTATGCTACTTATTGATTATTATACAAGAATGGCTTGGGTTTCCTTTCTAAAAAATGAATTTGAGGAATTTGAAAAGTTCAAAGCATTCAAATATTTAGTTGAGAATGAGACCAATCTCAAAATCAAATTTTTAAGGTTAGATAATGGAGGTGAGTTCACATCCAGTGAATATGAAGAATTTTGTTAAACTCATGGAATAAAAACATAGTACATAGTTGCAAGAACTCCTTAACAAAATGGAATAGTTGAAAGGAAAAATAGACATGCATAAGATATTGTCAAGACAATGTTGAAAGAAGAAAAATTATCAGACAAATTTTGGGGAGAAGTAGTTTACATTCTAAACAGAGGGAAAATTAAAGTCAATAGTGATGAGAAGACACCCTATGAATTATGGAAAGGACAACCAGCATATATCAAACACTTCATAATATTTGGTAGAAAGTGTTACACAAACAGAGATGATGAGGATCTAGGAAAGTTTGAATCAAGAGAAAATGAAGGAATTTTCCTTGGTTATTCATGAAGAAACAAATATTATAGATGTTATAACAAAAGACTAAAAAATATTGTTGAAATTATAAATGTTTAAATATATGGAGCAAGACCACATAAGAACAAACCTGGCAACAAAAGAAATAGAATAAAGTGAATAAGAAGAAGAAGAATATGAAAAATAAGAGGAAGAAAATTAAGAAGAAAAAGAGGAGGGAAAAAAATGCCAATATACAAATATACCATCAATGTTTGTGCAGAGGAATCATCCAAAATCCATAATTCTTGGTGATAAAAATGTTGGAACACAAACCGAGAGAAAAATGGTAATCACATTTGAACAAGTAAATCTCTCCTTGTTGTCCAAAATAGAACCTAAATGTTTTGTAGAGGCCAGTAATGATCAACATTGGGTTAATGATATGAAAGAAGAGTGAAACCAAATTGATAAAAAACATACATGGGAATTTTTTCCAAGACGCAAAGACAGAAATATGATTGGTACAAAGTGGGTATTCATAAATAAGTTAAATGAAGATGGAAAAGTAGTAAGAAATAAAGAAATATTGTCTTGTAAAGGATATGCTCAAGTAGAAGGTATTGACTTTTAAGAAACCTTTGCTCATTTTGCAAGACTATAAGATATTATAATGTTTTTCGCATTTACAAGATTCAATAATTTTAAGGTGTATCAAATGGATGTCAAGTTAGCATTTATGAATAGATATTTAGAGGAAGAAGTGTACAATAAACAATATGACAGATTCTTATTATCATAAAAAGAAGATTATTTTTGCATATTGATGAAATCATTTTATGGATTAAAGAAAGCTCCTAGAGAATGGTATTCAAGACTCGACAAGTTCTTACCACAACAGGGTTTCAAAAGATGAACTATAGATAGAAATATTTACATAACAATAGTCAATGTAGATATGTTGATTATTTAGGTTTATGTAGATGATATCATTTTGGAAGTAATGATGATAAAATGACCCAAAAGTTTGCAAAAGAAATGCAAAGATAATCTAAGATGTCCATTCTTGGAGAACTGTAATTTTTCCTAGGGTTACATATTTATCAAACCAACAAAGACATTTATTTCTCAAACCGAATATATCAAGGAGATGTTGAAGATGTTTGAAATCGAAGTCTATAAACCTGTTAGAACACCCATAGTCATTGGTTGTAAATTGAGCAAAGAGGATGAATCAAAAGAAGTTAATCAAACTCTGTACATATTAATGATAGGAAGCCTACTTTATGTGATAACTTCAAGGTCAGATATTATGCAAGAAGTAGGGTCATATGGAAGGTTTCAAGAAGTACCAAAGGAAACACATGTGCATGCAGGGAAACAAAATTAAGATATCTAAAAGGCACATTGGATTTTGGTTTATGGTATCCCATAAGAAAATACTTTACTCTAACAACTTACATAGTTGCAGATTAAGAAGGTAGTGTGGATGATAGAAAGAGCACTAGTGGTGGAGCAATATTTCTAGGAAATAGCCTAGTGTCCTAGTTCAACAAGAATAATCATTAGTTTCTTTATCCACAACAAAAGAATAATACATTGTAGCACCAACCTGTTGTAAACTAGTGATATGGATGAAACAAACATTGAAGGACATTAAGGTAGAGTATGATCAACCCATATCAATATTGTGTGACAATACTAGTGCAATAAACATTTCAAAGAATCTGGTTATGCATTCGAAGAAAAAGAACACTCCAATCAAATACCACTTTTTAAGAGAGAAAGCCAAACAAAAAATGTCAAGATGGAATATATTGGTACATAAGGATAGGTTGTCGATATCTTTACAAAACATCTTCCTAAACAAGCATTTGTGTATCTCAAACAAAAACTTGGTGTTGTACCCATGCCAACTAATCACTGAGGCACTTCAAGTGAATCACAAAATTAGGGGGAGGTGTAGAAAGAGAGAAGATTTCTAGTTGCAAAGAAGAAAATGAAGAGTATAGTGTAATGGGGAGAAAATACATTTTCCATTGATGTCAAAGTGGGACAGTAAAGAGAAAGGGGGAGACTTGAAAATTTGGAAGAAATCAAATTAGATGAGAGAAAATTTGTGAGATCTATGGTTGCAACAGGCTGGAGGAGTATCATAATCAAATGAGGTTGTCATCAATGAAAAAGGGGGAGTTTGTTGAAACAATATTGTCATTGATATCAATGATAGGGGGAGACTAACAATACCAAAGAGAATCATACCAAACAAACAAAGGAAGCATTCATATTATAAATCAAACACGATAGAGAGGAGTGGAAGCACGAGGTGTTTACCTTCCTAGTGTTCGCGAAAATGACTATCCCCATTTGATGTTTTACCTGTGGAAAGGTATGAGGAGGAGTTGTGTGATTAGAGGCTGAAAATGAATGTATTTAAGAAGAAGAGTTGAAAACATAGTTACCAACTTAACAAGAACTCTACATAGTTCTCGTTTTGTGGGGGGGGGCACATTTTTTACCTCGTTTTGAAAAGTTGTGTTATCAGTAACACCCCCCTCCCCCTTTTTTTTTTTTTTTAATATTATAAATCTTCTTATCCACATTGGTTTTTAAATGCTTATTTTTTCATCTATTTTCAAATTGCTCTAATTTTTTTTCAACCGTGTTTTTTCACCTATTTTCTAATTTTCTCATTTTTTTTTGTTCAATGGTGTTTTTAATCATTTTTCCATGCTTCATCCATTGTTAAAAATATTGTATACTATTTACTTTTTTGAAATTAATATTTTTTTTTGTTTGTTAATTTGTGCAGGACCTGCGATTAACCTGTGGCTTGAGAAACCGCGACTCAGGGGCATCTAAGCCGTCAAAATCACCCGGGGATCGCACCCGGCCTGA
>JZKD02S1856327.1:507447-518055 GCA_000966675.3 Picea glauca | reverse complement strand
TGATTTACAATTGTTTTCAAGCCCATAATAAGCTTTCCATCCCCCCAATAATCCTTTTCTCAATGCTATAATTCCAATTAAGCTTGTGGTGAATATCAATTCCAAGATATTTGTATGACTTAACTTCCTCCAAGTTGTTGTTGTCATATACAAATGTATCATAAGGTATCTTATTGGATTTAATAATCATGACCTTAGTCCTATCAGTATTAACAGTCATACCCATATTGGAGCAAAAATCCTTGAGGATTCTTAGTTGGTTTTCAAAATCATGGGAACTCCTTGCCATAAGAATGATATCATCGGCATAAAGAAGAAGATTGATGACTATACCAGTGAGTGTAGGGCTGACACAACCTGCTTTTTCCAAACATTCTTCTAATTTATCAATGTATATGCCAAAAAGGGTAGGGGACAAGGGACAACCTTGTTTGACTCTGATATTGCAATTAATCTCTTTTGACCAGCCCTCAATGTTTTTAAACTTAGCAATAATGTTCTCATACATCCTTATTGCAACAGCCCTCAACTCGAGAGGCACTTTTATCTCTTCTAACCTATTCCAAAGTTTTTTCCTAGGAACCGTGTCAAAAGCTTTCCTAAAGTCAACAAAACAACAAAAAATATTGGTTTTAGTATTGTGGAACTCCTATGCAATGATCCTAAAGGTAACAAGATGGTCCACAGTTGAATAATATCTCCTAAACCCATCCTGGCCTTTAGCTCTTTTACTGACGCAGGCGCGCTCACAAGCACGTCTTCTCACAGGATCTTCTCTTCTCTACTAGCCCGAAGAACACTAAGGCTCTCCTATTTCCCTATCGGGAAATCCGTACCCACAACAACCTCTCCACGGGATCTCCTCTTTACAATTGGGAGATCAGACTAATTCTCGCGATCTCGCTAGTTCGTGAGTCGAAGCTTCTGACTCTTCCTTCCCAATATTGCGATACCTGAACCGGTGATACGATTATGGATCCTTTCCTTGTCAACGCCCTCCCCACATGTAACCATCGGCTAGGGCTTAAATGTCAGCACCTCTCGTGACTTTCACCTTCGTGAGTTCGTGAGTTGAACTCTCATGCCCTCCTGTTACGATCTCTCGAGACACAATAGGTCAACATCAGGTTGACTCCTCCCTTGACTCTTTTCGTTATTCTCCACCTCGCAGGTTGAAGCGTCGAGCCTTCACACTCTTATCCTGTGAATCCCCGAGATGAGAGAATTCAATGGAGTGTTGACTCCTTTCTCCAGGCAATGCGTGTCCACCCGTCAACCACGTGGGTCTCACCTTATGGCTCTGCCACGTGTCCATGCGAACCTCGGCTCTCGGCACTTCACGACTTCTGATGTCGAAAGTGACCCCTCTCAACCTCTGAACCCCTGAATGCGTGATAGGCAATGGGGTTTCCGATCCAACGGTCCTCCTACGACCCAGATCCAATGGCTATCCTTCTTCCTCGCTCCTCGCATCTTCGTGACTTGGAGTACCAAATATTTGGCCTCTCACCTTGCGAACTTCCGAGTCCACGAGATATCTCGATCTCTGCCACCTGTCCTCCTTAGATGGATGGCTTCTGGTCTTCTTGCCACTTTGATTCCTCTCGTGTCCTAGCGCTTCGCGACCCGTGACACCAAGTTCTCAGTTCTTCCACTCAGGAAATCCTGACATACGATGTGCCACCTGTCCACTTGCCGACTCCTATGGACCCACACCGTTCTCGTAGTCATCGGGATATCACGTATCGAGATTTCGCGACTCCCTTTGCAATATTACGAAGTTTCAATCCCTGAAACCCCGATATGCGAATCCACGATCAGATCCGACGATCCTTTTATGACTTGGATCAATGGCCCTACCCCTCCTGAGTTTTTAACCTTTCAGGGATACTTATAGTATCTCCCCTGCACCTCCTTCAGATCTGATGACTCACGGGATATCGTGAATCCTCCTCGGAGGATACCAACCGTCCATCCGTCTTTAATGAAATCTATGAAAAGGCTCAAGTGTTCCTCTATGGAACATGCCTACCTGCACGCAAACTTGCAACATCTGTTTAAACACTTCCTGGCACAAGCTCCCTGTGCTTGTCTTGGCGTTTACTCGAAGGTTCTATACCTCCTGAGCTTTTCCATGGCTTCAAGTTCTCAGAAAGAAACCTCTTGCTCGCACTCCTTGCGGCAACCTTCAAACACTTTCAAGTGCTTAAATACTTCGACTCTGTGCACACTTGCAGCAGCAGTCCTTCAACACTTACTCAAGTTCACAACATTGAACTTCTTTTGGCCTGCACACTCCTTGCACGGCTCCTATGCCTATCTGCATTTGTGGGTGAATGAGAACAAAAGCTAAACTACCTAAGCCTTTTTGTCAATGCACTCCTTGCGGACAACTTCGACTGCACTCCTTGCAAGAACTCTTGCTCAGATAGAGAAACAATTGAAACTCATTCCTTCACCCTTTCAGACTTCAAACTCAAACATGAAATCATATACACAGCATATAAAGCAAATGTATGACAGGAAGCAAACATTCATGAGCATAACATCAATACACAAAGAACAGACACAAAACCATGAATTTGAATAAGTTCTTCTCTTAATTCAAATATTTGTACATGGGTGTTCTTACACGGCTCTTTGCATGCTCTTTCTCTTCTTCCTTTTTTGAATAATGTTACAATGCACAATGAGGGTGTCTATATCCCGTTTCCCTCTTGCGTTCTAAAACTGTCTAATCTAGAATTAAATTCTATCTACCTGCATCAACTACTTTAAATGCCTTCTATCTACTAAGGAGGAGAGCGAGTTGCACAAGGTCCCGTTACATTACACAAGTGTGCCTCGTCTTAATGGCTTCATTTAAGATTGCGCAACAACTTCAAGGAACTTTCAAAATTTGGGCTAGCACTTTCCAGCTGTCCAATTGCTTCCGCGCTGGCTCGTTTGATGCAGGCGATGCTCCTGCATCATACTCCTTCGCTTGAAAATTTTCATGGGCTCCTGTCCATGAGCTCACGCACGATTTGTCCATGCTTCTGTATCTTTGCTTCACTTTCCCAGCTGGCATCTTCAACTGGATTGTTCTTCCACTTGACCAGATACTCAAAGTATTCTTTTCTTTTGGTCTTTTTACTAACTCTCTTGTCCAGTATGCACTCCATCTGTGGCTTCTCTGCAACTGGCATTTGCTTCATCCACTGGATCACCGGATGCTCATTTTCTGCTTCTGCATCCTTAGGTTTATATGGGTATAAATCTGAGACATTGAATATCAGAGAGATTCCGATCCGATCGGGTAATTCAATCTCATAATCATTTTCTCCCATTTTCTTCAAGACCTTGCATGGTCTGATTTTCTTCATCTTCAATTTATTGTATGTTCCTCTCGGGAACCTTTCCTTTCTCAAATGTGCCAGAACTAAGTCACCAACCTCAAACTGAAGTTGTCTTCTATGCTAATATGCTCTACGCTTGTACTCTTGGCTTGAATTATGCAACCGCTCCTTCACTCAACTGTGAAGTTCTTTCATCGCCTCAGCGAATTCTTCTACACTAGCGCTCCTAGTTGCATTATGTTCTAAATCTCTCAATTCATAAATTCCTCTTGGCTGCATGCCATAGACAACTTGAAATGGTCTCTACCCTATGCTCCTATTAACTGAGTCGTTATACGCAAACTCTGCCTGCGGCAATATATTGTCCCAACTGTTGTGGTGCTCTGTCACCAAGCTTTTCATCAAATCTCCCAGACTTTTGTTTACCACTTCTATCTGTCCATTCGTCTGAGGATGATAAGCTAAAATAAATGCTAAATTAGTTCCCATCTTCTTCCATAAGGTTCTCCAAAAATGCCCTATGAATTTCGTGTCTCTGTCCAAAACTATACTCCTTGGCAACCCATGAAGTCGAATGACCTCTTTGAAAAACAGGTTCGCAATGTGAGTTGCATCGCTGGTCTTCTGACATGGAATGAAGTGTGCCATTTTGGAAAATCTATCCACCACCACAAAGATTTATTCAACACCCTTTTTTTTTCTTGGCAACCCCAATACGAAATCCATGGTAATCGCATCCCATGGCCTTTCAAGTATGGGCAATGGTTGATAAAACCCTGCATTCTGTTTTCTTCCCTTCGAATGCTGGAAAATTATGCATTTGTCCACGAATCTCTTGACATTTGCTCGCATATCTGGCAAAAAGTATGATTCACTCATCTTTGCGAACGTTTTGTCATGACTTAAATGTCTGGCCAATCCTCCACTGTGTTTCTCTTTCAGCAAGTTCTCCCTCATGGAGCATTTCGGAATACATAGTTGATTGCCCTTAAATAGCAATCCTTCATGGATTATGTATTCGGCCCATTTGCTACTATCTTTGAGAACTGGATTCTCAGCTGCTTCATACGCCTCTCCAAAATCCTGATCATTTGCGTACATGTCCCTGAGATCATCAAAACCCAATGTTTTGACTCGGAACTCCTACAACAGCAAACACTTCCTGCTCAAAGCATCAGCAACTTTGTTAGCAGTACCAGAAATATTTTTTATCACAAATGTGAAGTTTTGCATATACTCAACCCATTTGACATGTTTCTAATTCAACTTTTCCTATTGAGTCACAAACTGCAGTGCATGATTTTCACTGTACAAAACAAATTCCTTCGGAATCAAATAGTGCCTCCACTTTTTCAATGCCTGGATGATGGCATAAAATTCCTTATCATATGTGGATTACTTCACTTTCGCTTCATTCATCTTCTCGCTGAAATATGCAATTGGCATGTCCTCCTGACTCAAGACCACCCCGATTGCAAATCCGCTTGCATCGCATTTCACTTGAAATGTTTTTTGGAAATCCAGCAACACCAAAACAGGTTGTTCTTTGATCTTCCTCTTCAACAAATTGAAACTCTTTTCAGCTTCTTCTGTCCAGTGAAAAGATTTATGTCTTTTCTTCACTGTATCCATCATCGCTGCGCTGATTCCACTGAAATTCCTAATGAACTTTCAGTAGAAACTAGCCAACCCGTGAAAACTTCTCACCTCAAATATGTTCCTCGGTGATGGCCAATTTCTTATTACCTCCACCTTATCTGGATCCATCCTCAACTCATTTGCCAAAATAACAAATCCCAAATAAATGAGTTTTGTCTTCATGAATGAGGACTTCTTCATGTTTATCAACAGCTTCTCTTGTTGCAATTTCTGCATCACTGTAGCTAAATGCTTCAGATGCTCCACTGTGGTTTTACTAAAAACCAGTATGTAATCCAAATACACGATGACAAATTTCCCGATGAACTCCTTCAGGACTTCATTCATCAACCTCATGAAGGTACTTGGCGCATTTGTTAAGCCAAACGGCATAACAAGCCATTCATACAGCCCTTCATTAGTTTTGAATGTTGTCTTCCACTCATCACCTTCTCTCATGCGAATCTGATGATAACTGCTTTTCAAATCAATCTTTGAAAAGAATTTTGCTCCACTTAAGTAATCCATCAAATCATCCATTCTTGGCAATGGGAATCTGTACCTAATAGTTATCTTGTTGATTGCCCTTGAATCAGTGCACATCCTCCAGCCTTCGTCTTACTTCAGACTGAGTGTTGTCGGAACAGCACACAGACTCAAGCTTTCCCTGACCAAACCTTTGTCCAACAAATCCTGGACTTGTCTTTTAACTTCTTCATTCTTCTGCAGTGTCAATCTGTATGCGGATTTGTTTGGAAAACTGGCTCCTGGTATGAGATCAATGTGATGACTCACACTTGTGATTTGTGGAAACGAACGAGGTAATTCATCCACTACAATGTCAGCGAACTCTTCCAGCAGTTCTTGAAACTCCTCTGGTAAATCATCCTCTCTTGTGCTAGTCAGAACAATTTTCGATTTTCTGACCACAATGAATGGCGGTTCTCCTTTCTTCTTCACCTCAGTAAGAAGTTCCTTCCCACTCATGAGAAGTACAGTGTTACTTACTTCCAGTTTTACCTCCTTGTCCTTAATTGGAAGCAACATATGAGTCCTCCCATTCTTCTCCAGGTGTATGTGTTCATTCGCCCATCATGAATCGCATTTTTATCATATTTCCATGGTCTACCCAACAATAGATGACAAACATCCATAGGAATGACATCACATAATACCTTATCATTATATCCTCCTATCTTAAATTCAACTAAGCATTGTTTGGTGGCATTTACCTAATTTCCTTTTTGTAGCCATGAAACTTTATATGGACTTGGATGATCAGTCGTCTCCAGTTCCAACTTTTCTAGCATCTCGATTGAAATGAGATTGTCCGTGCTACCGCTGTCCACAATGACCTTGCATGCCCAATCCTTGGTCTTGCAAGCTATTCTGAAAAGCTTGGTCCTTTGGAATGAACTTTCCACTTCTTTCTCTGGTATCAAAAGGACTTTTCGCATCACCAGTGATCTTCCGCCCTCAGCGCCTTCTGCCTCAATATATCGCTTCTATGCCTCGACGATGTGAGTTTCTCTAGTTTCTTTCTTTTTCTCTGGACACTCGAATGACTTGTGCCCATTTTTTCCACATGTGAAGCATGTGATTACTCCACCTCTTCCCCTTCCTCTACCTCTGGTACGAGGAAAAGTGTTGTTGTCAGCATAATCTCCTCTCTGCTCATTATGTTTTCCTCTCTATTTAGCATATAGCCCTCGCTGTGAGGTTACACCTCTCTCTATCTGAGTCTGAGGTTTCTTCCAGTCGTCCCTGGGCTTCTGGGTTCTTTCCTGGGCAACTGATTTGCCTCTGGGCTGACTTCTGCCTCTGCCCCTCTAACTCTTCTTTCGGCTCAACTTCTCTTCAACTTTCAGAGCCATCTAATAATAATCTTCTACCGTTCGGATGGTCACCATACTCATTTCATCCTAAATCTCATATCTCAGGCCATTCATATACCTGGCCATTTTTTCGTCATTGCTTTCGCAATGACCTGCCCTGATATTCAACCTGTAAAACTCCTCAATATATTCCTTCACTGTCATCATCTTCTGTCTCAGGTTCTGCATTCTCCTGAACAGAGAAATTTGATAGTCCCTGGGGATGAATTTTTCCTTCATTTTTGCAATCATCTAGTCCCATCTCTTAATTTTTTGCTTGCCTTGGCAATGCCTATCTACTTGTAGTTCATCCCACCACAAGGCTGCATGTCCTTTTAATCTCATGACGGAATGCCTTACCTTCTTGTCCTCTTCGATATCTTCATAGTCAAAGTAGGTGTCTAGATCTCTAATCCAGTCTACAAGCTCTTCTACATCCAGATTTCCCTCATAAACTAGAATGTCCACCTTCACCTTTGCACTCATTCTTGCAACAGCTTTGAGTAAGCGCTCATTTGTTGCATCTTTTGCTGGGATTTCTTCTCCTCCATGTCTAGGATCATCTTCACCTTCGGACTCACTGATATCTCCTACATCAATTGTGCGCCTTTGTCTTATCTCCATGTCCACAAATCTAGCGCATAAGTTATGCAGATCTCTTTCTACTTTTGTATTTTGCACTTCTCTACCCCTTCCTCTGGACGTTTCCCTTTCCTCCTCCGGATTGGGTGATTGTCTATCTCTTCTCCTCGACGGCATGGTGAATCTTCCTTTTCCCTGCTACAGAAAGCAAAGAATATTTTCTAAGCTATGATACCACTTGACGTGTATCAGAGTGCTCTTTCATCTCCTGCTTCTCTTGCCTGAAATATACAAATAAGATTCAGGCTCTGATACCACTTGACACAGGCGTGCTCGCAAGCACCTCTGCTCACAGAATTTTCTCTTCTCTACTAGCCCGAAGAACACTAAGGCTCTCCTATTTCCCTATTGGTAAATCCATACCCATAGTAACCTCTCCATGAGATCTCCTCTTTACAATCGGGAGATCGAACTAATTCTCGTGATCTCGCTAGTTCATGAGTCGAAGCTTCCGACTCTTCCTTCCCAATATTGCGATACCCAAACCGGCGATACGGTTATGGCTCCTTTCCTTATCAGTGCCCTCCCCACATGTAACCATGGGCTAGGGCTTAAATGCTAACGCCTCTCGCGACTCGCACCTTCGTGAGTTCGTGAGTTGAACTCTCGTGCCCTCCTGTTACGATCTCCCGAGACGCGATAGGTCAATGCCAGGTTGACTCCTCCCTTGACGCTTTTCCCTATTCACCACCTCGCAGGTTGAAGCATCGAGCCTTCACATTCTTATCCCGTGAATCCGCAAGATGCGAGAATTCAATGGAGTGTTGACTCCTTTCTCCAGGCAACGCGTGTCCACCCGTCAACCACGCAGGTCTCACCTTATGGCTCTGCCACGTGTCCACACGAACCTCATCTCTCGGCACTTTGCGACTTCTGATGTCGAAAGTGACCCCTCTCAACCTCCGAACCCCTGAATGCACGATAGGCGATGGGGTTTCCAATCCAACAGTCCTCCTATGACCCAGATCCAATGGCTATCCTTCTTCCTCGCTCCTCGTGTCTTCGTGACTTGGAGTACCCAATGTTTAGCCTCTCACCTTGCGAACTTCCGAGTCCGCGAGATATCTCGATCTCGGCCACCTGTCCTCCTTAGATGGATGGCTCCTGGTCTTCTTGCCACTTCGGCGCCTCTCATGTCCTCGTGCTTCGCGACCCGTGACACCAAGTTCTCAGTCCTTCTACTCACGAAATCTCGACATACGATGTGCCACCTGTCCGCTTTCTGACTCCTGTGGCCCCACACCGTTCTCGTAGTCGTCGAGATATTGCATATCACGATTTCACGACTCTCTTTGCAATATTACAGAGTTTCAATCCCTGAAACCCTGATATGCGAATCCACGAGCAAATATGGCGGTCATTTTATGACTCGAATCAATAGCCCTACTCCTCCTGAGTTTTTAACCTCTTGGGGATACTTGCAGTATCTCCCCTACACCTCCTTGAGATCTGACGACTCATGGGATATCGTGAATCCTCCTCGAAGGATACCAACCACCCATTTGTCTTTAATGAAATCTGCGAAAAGGCTCAAGTGTTCCTCTGTGGAACACGCCTACCTGCACGCAAACTTGCAATGTTTGTTTAAACACTTCCCGGCACAAGCTCCATGTGCTTGTCTTGGCATTTAATCGAAGGTTCTATACCTCCTGAGTTTTTCCATGGCTTCAAGTTTTCAGAAAGAAACCTCTTGCTCGCACTCCTTGCGGCAACCTTCAAACACTTTCAAGTGCTTGAATACTTTGACTCTGTGCACACTTGCAGCAGCAGTCCTTCAACACTTACTCAGGTTCACAACCCTGAACTTTTTTTGGCCTGTGCACTCCTTGCACAGCTCCTATGCCTGTCTACACTTGTGGGTGAAAGAGAACAAAAGATAAACTACCTGAGCCTTTTTTTCAACGCACTCCTTGCGGACAACTTCGACTGCACCCCTTGCAAGAACTCTTGCTCAGATAGAGAAACAATTGAAACTCATTCCTTCACCCTTTCAGACTTCAAACTCAAACATGAAATCATATACACATCATATAAAGAAAATGTATGACAGGAAGCAAACATCCATGAGCATAACATCAATACACAGAGAACAGACACAAAACCATGAATTTGAATCAGTTCTTCTCTTAATTCAAATATATGTACATGGGTGTTCTTACACAGCTCTCTGCATGCTCTTGCTCTTCTTCCTCTTTTGAATAATGTTATAATGCACAATGAGGGTGTCTATATCCCGTTTCCCTCTTGCGTTCTAAAACTGTCTAATCTAGAATTAAATTCTATCTACCTGCATTAACTACTTTAAATGCCTTCTATCTACTAAGGACAAGAGTGAGTTGCTCAAGGTCCCGTTACATTACACAAGTGTGCCTCGTCTTAATGGCTTCATTTAAGATTGCGCAACAACTTCAAGGAACATTCAAAATTTGGGCTGGCGCTTTCCAGCTGTCCAATTGCTTATGCACTGGCTCGTTTGATGCGGGCGATGCTCCTGCATCATTTACCATGACTTTCTAGCCAAATGTTAATCTTATTTTCTAAAATGATTCCATAAAGCTTGGCTAAAATCAGGCTAATCATAATGGTCCTATAATTAGAGGGAATGTTTTTATCCCCATTTTTAAAAATAGGAATAATGAGGCTTTGCGTTCAGGGTTTAGGGAAGCCCTGCTTGACTGCTAAATTGAAGAGCTTGTGTATGTGAGGGATAAGGATTGGACCTTCGATTTTAAAAATTTCAGCTTGGTAGCCTTCAATTCCCTTAGCTTTCCCATTTGTGAGCTGCTTAACCCCAAACTCTATGTCATCTAAAGAAAAAACTTCTTCCTTTGTAGGGATAATAGGAATGGTGTCCATGGCATTAGGGAACTCGTAAAGACTTTTAAGGTAGGAATTCCAGTCCGTTAAGGGAATCCTATTATTTTCTTTAGTATTTCATTTTATAATTTGGCTCCATAACTTCTTAGGATCCAACTTGTATAGTTATGAAAGTTGCTCTTGTCTTTTATTGATATAGTATCTTTTTTTTCTTTTAATTAGGGCTTTGTACGTATTGATCTTATCAAGTTTTAAGGGCTCATTAGAAGCATCCCTAATGGCTTTCCTAGCAATTTTAC
>JZKD02S1856327.1:481585-502493 GCA_000966675.3 Picea glauca | reverse complement strand
ATACACACACACACACTTCTTACTGATTTTTGATTGCTTAAGTAATAAGTATTGTACAGTAAAGAAAAGTAAAAAGTAGTCTTATATTTATTCACCCCCAAGTATAGGTGAGGATGCTCTAGGAGAGAACAAATATGGAAATAATGATAAGACAGAAAAAGGAAAGAAAAATCCATCTATGAAGTCTAATGAAGATAAAGCCAAGTAATGAGATTCTCCTAAGGAAAAACACAATCTTATTTATTTTTGGATTTGTGCAAAGGGTCATTATGAAAACAATTTTATAGTGAAGTGGAAGTCATTTTTTGTGTAGCAAGTGGAAAAAATCCCCATTGGTGTTTTGCAAATCTTGGGTATTATGTTAGAATACAAGAACACAATAAGACAAGAGAAAGAATTCAGAAGAATTTTCTATGTTCTGGTAGTACTAAATGAAATATCAATCAATGCCATGGTTGAGAGTGGGGTGGCCCATAATTTAATGAAGATGTTGCAATAGATATTGGGTTGTAGCTTGAGCTAGTATAGACTTCTTTCAAGGAAATGAAATTAGAGGTAGAAAAGGTGATTGGTATAGTCAATGGAGTCACATTAAAGCGTGGATATTGGAGAGTAACTATAAGTTTCACCATTGTACCTTTTGATGACTTTGAGATTTTTATAAGGGAAGAATTCCTAAAGAAGGTGAAGGCAATGACTAGGTCTCACTTAAATGTTTTGGTCATCCTTTTAATAGAAGATCCATGTGTCATTCTAATAGTAAGAAAGGGGAATATAGTTGTTGGTGGAATGACTTCCTACGTATCATTTCTATAACTAGTAAAGGGACTAAGAATCCTTGTAGTAGAGAACTTGGAAGTGTCGATCTTGATGAGAAATGAAAAGGTAGGAATTCAAGACAAGGTCATGTGCAATATTTGATGGAAAATAGTTCAGTGAAGGAATTAGCGTAGAGGCTCACTAATCCTAAAGCCATAGTGGACTCCAGAGTTACAAAAATGGTTATATTGGTGGAATTTGTTTCTTAGATAAGAAAGGTTTTCCAGTTCTAAGTGGATGGATGGAGATAATGGAATATTCGAAACCCGGTTAGATAATAGAGATAATGGAATGGAAATATTGTTTGGGAATGGTGAAGTGCATTCTCACTGATTATATATGATGGTTGGATTATCTACCCAGTTAGTTCAAGGTTTGAGGGAATCCATTTGTACATAAGCATGACAAGTTGGTTAAAATATTGATGCAATGGTAGGTTCATATGGTGCAACAATTAGACATTTTGATGATTTTCTTGTTCAAGGTTGGATTGAAACCATAGTAATAGTATGCAGTTGTAGCAGTGTTAGATTTATATTCTAGCAGGAAGAAGATAAAAAAACAATTGCAAGACATCACAGAGGAATTATTGGAAAAAGTTTGGAAAAATTACTTGTTCAAAGAAAGATATTGGATAGTGCACAATTTCTTGGAAATTATAGGATGGATAGTGTGGAAAAATTGAAAGATTCAATTACAAAAGGATGCATGGTTATAGGTATTTGACTTGGAGAATAACATGTTCTTGAGGATGTTGTTGGGGATGACAATGACTTGTAGTGGGGGAGGATATAAGGTCCTTCGCTTGAGTGTATTCAAGTGCATTCACCACATGATCACCTTGGTGTTCACTAACCTACATAGATTGACATGAAAGAAGGATAATGGATTGAAGAGTTAGTTTTGAGTGTCTTGGTCCATTGGCAAGGAACAACATGGAAAATTAAATTTCACTTTCTCATAGACTTGGCACACTATAGATAGCAGTATCTCAAACTAGTTGGATGCACTAAGAAAATTTTAGGCACACATCCACTGGATTCATTTGAGAGCATTGCTGACTGAAATTCTAGATCATGTGGACTTAGATGGTTTGGATGTTTTCATATGGATTTGGGATAAGATGGATATACTCAAGAGTATAGGGTGCACTTGATATATTTTTTATGGACTTTGAAGGAGTCAAGCATATTGAGTGCAGTTGGGCCAATTTGATCAGTCAAACTCAACAGGATTGAGATGACTCAGACAAACAAACTAGGTGAACTTGGGTAGACTTGGGCACATTGTTAAGTGCACTTGTTAGACATGTAAAATTGATGGACAAGTAACCAAGGAAAGAAATTTATCCATGTGGGAACTTGGGTCCACCGTAGATTAAAGGGGCTTGTAAGTTCAAGGAAAGATTCATATAAAAGGAGGAAAATTCAAAATTGTTATGGCGTAAGTGGAAGATATCATTGAAAAGAAGTTGAAAGGATATCTCTCATTATTTTAAGTTGAAGGTTAGACACAATAAGGAAAATTACACTAGCGGAGTAAAGAGAAGAAGAAAACAATACCTATAGGAGGAAAGCATATGGTTGGTCCAGGTCTTGGATTGATAGTTTTTGTAGGTTATGCTCCTCTATTTTACATTGTAACAATCTTCCTATAAATAATGTTATAGAGCCCATATTGGGTGCCACCCATACATGTGTGTTGTGGACTCATTATGACTATTCAATGTTACAGCTCCTTGATTTTCTTGTGTTGGCTAAGTGTCAAGTATTTTTGGGATGTTTTAAATGCCACATTTGGATGTGTCTATGTTGTTGAAGGAACTTGGTTGAGTAGGAATTGGTTGCAATGATATTTTGTATCTCAAGGAAAATTTATTGGTACAACTTAAGTGAATAGGTATAGTCTACTTGTAGTAAACATGGGCTATCCAAGCATCTATGACCAAGGAAAGACAATAATGCATGGCCTCATGTGCCAAAATAGACTTGGAAGGAACTCAATTTTTCTATGAACAGCTTGGGTATATTATGGGTCCTTCATAGTTGGAATCATAGAATATTCTTCCCACTTCGTCAAGGAAAATTCGTTTCATAGTTGACATTGTGATAGCTTTGGAGAAATTTTCTATGAGAAGTGAAGGAACTTGAAGAAAAACAACAAGATTTGGGTTGAGCAGCTAGACATTTGAGTCAATGCTAATGCTTGTCTAACATGAAAATGAAAATGAAAATGGAAAATATCCAAATACTCGAAGGATGAGGAATAAGCTTGTATATTTAGAAAGGAATGTCGAGAAGGAAGAATATTTTGAAGAGGAGATGATCTACATGAGATAGACATTTAGCATTGCTAAGGATGAATGTCAAAGGACAACATACATGATTATTATAAACTTGAACACTAATGTTGATGAAGGTTTGAGAATGGTGGAATATTTGTTGAACTCTATTGTAACACAATTCAAATATCAAGAAGACATGATTAACATGTTGAAATGATCTATTTCCATTATGCATAGTTTGTCTGTTCCTATGAGGATAAAGATCACGGAACCGTAATTGTATCATGGCACCCACAATGCTAAGTTACTTGGTAAAACAATTTGGGATATTGAAAATTACTTGGAATAAATGAGTGTAAGTAATGCTACAACAATGTTCTCGATAGGTACCATAACACTTTGGTGGAAAAATTGCGAAGAGGACTTGGAAGGTGACCATATTATAGAGAAGATTGAAAAATTGGTGGAGATGAAAGTAACCTTGAAGGCTCAATTTGGGCCAGGGAATTTGTCTTGGATTACACATAATAAATTGTTGTCTCTTAAGCGTATAGGTAGGATTCAAGAACACATCAAAGAGTTTTTTAGGCCTCATGTTGGAAATCAAATATATATCTAAAGAAGATAAGTTGTTCCACTACATGAATGGATTGCAACCTTGGGCACAAAGTCGCATTTGACACTGAAATGTTTGAACATTGCATTATCTGTCACTGTAGTAGAAAATATGTTGGACTATAAGGAAAAGGAAAACGTTTTTCCAAGGAAAAGTGAGCATGCCCCAAGAGAGGAGCAATATAGAAAGACCAAGAAGAAGTATAAAGGAAAGGAAAATCCATCTGGAAATTATAGAAAGGACAAGAATAAGAAACTAGATTCTCTTAAGGAAAATGGTAAGAATATTTATTTTTGGACTTGTGCAAAGTATCATTATGAAAAGAATTTTCCAATGAAGAAGAAGTTGTTTGTTGTGCATCAAGTGGAAAAACCCTGCATTGGTGTGTTGTAGGTATTGGGTGGTGTGTTAGAAGGAAACAACATAGTAAGCTAAGTGAAATACTTGACAAGACTTTGTTATGTTTCGACGGTACTAAATTGAATATCATTCAATGTCATGGTTGATAGTGGGGTGACCCACAATTTCATGAAGGAACATGTTGCAAGAGAGCTTGGGTTTCATATTGATCCAACCCAGACATGTTTCAAGGTAATGAAGTTAGAGGTGGAAAAGGTGATTGGTATGGCCATTGGAGTCATGTTGAGGCTTGCATATTGGAGTGGAACTACAATTTTCACCATTGTACCTACACATTACTTCAAGGTTGTTATAGGGAAATAATTCTTAAGGGAGGTGAAGGGAATGACTACGCCTCACTTATATTGTTTGGACATAATTTTAGACCAACATCCATGTGTCATCCTTATCATAAGGAAGGGGCATGGATTTTTTTTTATAATAAATTCCTTGAGCATGGTTTATACAAACAATCAAGGGGATAAACATCCTCGTACTATATAACATGAAAGTATTTATCTTAATGAATAATCTAAAGGTAGGATTTTCAGACTAGGTCTTGTGCAATCTTTGATGGATATTAGTTTAGTGAAGGTGTTGGAGTCAAGGCTCACTAGCATGAAGACATAATGGATTTTTCAATGGAAATAATGGCTAAATTGGTGGATTTTGATGATTCACGAGTTTAACATATTTTTCAACCATATTTTGCTTATTTATCAACCCTTTTCGCTTACCCATAATCCCATATTAATCATTTTTAATGTTCAAAAGTTTGATTTATGCTCAAGATGTTGTTTCATTGCATTATCTAGTATTTCGTTTGATTTTATTATAAAAAAATTGGAAAAGTGTTTGTTTCTATTTATCTTTTAATAAAGGATTAGTTTATTGATTTCTACAAATCCATTTGTTGTAGAATTGCTTGTTGCAAATCTCTTTGTTGTATAACTATCTGTTTGTTGCAAATCCACAACCTACATATCCACATGATATAGATCCATGGGTTGTTGATCTAGGTGAATTAATTTTGTTAATATCTTTTCATTGTAATCTCTATTCTAGGATGAGGATTCTTAGATTAGACAAACCGAACTATCATAGCATAACATACAATTTCATGAGATCTTTTTCCAATGTAGATAGAAATTTTGCAGTTTTTTGTATAGTGCATGATTTGATTTGATTTATGTTGTTTAATTTTAAACTCAATCCCATGTTCTGAGAGGTAAAATTAACTCCAAGGGAACATAATGATGAGTACTTTAAATTGTTTCTCAATTCTGGTTTTAGTTTGTTTTCTCCAATTTCATTTTTACCTATTTTTATTTGAATTCAATGGTTATATAAATTCCTTTTACTACCAAAAATATATTATTCTTTACAAGAATTTGATTTATGCAAGTGTGTTTCAATTTAATCATGTTTAATTTTTCAAGTGTTAATTTCTAATTCATTAGGAGCATCATAAAAAAATTAGTAATAAATGAGTAACATGGAGCCTGCACATATATTCCATGGAAATATTGTAAGAATTTGGACACTAATTTGACAATGGTTAGTCTTGTTGTGAATTATTCAGGTAATTAAATCGATCGTCATTTTAGCCTCATTTCCAAGGAGATTCCTAAGGCACAGAGAAATACTTTTTGCATTGTTTTTACAAAACACATGGTATGGCTATGATCAAAGAGGAAATATCTACTACCCTCTCTACGTAATATCATAATTAGTGTTATTCACTTAAATTAATTCATATATATGCATGATTTAATTTAGAAATGAAGAATATTTGCATGGTGCAGTAAGAACCACCCACAATGCTAACCCCCTTGCAGTAAAATTAGTAAGAGGAATAAAGCACTATTGAATGAGGATTCAAGTAGAGGACAAGCCAAAGGGAACTCATTTCAAACAATTTTTAGGTACATTATAGACTTCCCATAGCTTTGTGAATCATAATTCTTGAGTTTTGGGCATGCACATAAAAATTTGATTACAATGATTTATTCATATATTACAATTTCTAATATAAATCAATGTAGTTTTTCGGACATTGAAATAATACATTTGGAAAGACACATCCATAAAAACTCTAAAATACCCAAATCATACTTTATTATATATAGTATTCTTATCAGATCTATAGCAAGTTGCTATGAATAGTCTGTAGATGTTGTTTTGAAATTAGATTTTCTATAGATATTATGTAGGTCATATCACAAAATATAGGAAATGAGTATTTGATAGTTTTTGCATAGGATATCATTAAACTATAAAATATATGCTCAAAAAAAATATCACATACCAATATCACACTTTAGGATAAATAGGTTGTTTATTAGATTCTTGTAGCAGGTTGAATTGATGAAATTACTAAAAGAAGAGTTAGGACAATTGTATTTTGAGGGACTGAAAGAAAACATTTTCAAAACTTTTTTCTAAGGTATATGTTTGTTTGAATATATTTTCCTATCCAATTTGAAACATTTCATTTCGATATCATATGAAAAAATTATGCTCAAATTAGTAATTGTTTGTCCTAAAATCTACATTGTTAACACTCTGCCTCCTAGATTATTCTTCATCTTATTTGACATATCAATTCTTCATTTTTCAAAACATGTTTCTCATAGAGATAGATACATTAATATGATTTCATATCCCATAAGAATTGTGTTAATCTGGTATCATATGAAAACAGTGAGCAAAAAATAGTGATTGTTAGTCAAGGTTGGAAATATAAAACCATTATATCATTTAGGTTGTTTCTAAGAAGATTTGACATATGAGTAAAAGATACTTAAAAAACATTTTTTTATTGTAGATATCCCTATGAAACTTTTTTAATCTATATTTGGAAGCACCACAATCAGACACCAAACAAAAATGCTATCATTAAAACATTGTCAGGTAGTCTAGGCTGGTGAACACTTCTCGACAGGTAAAAAATGACAATTACTTAATGTATATTGTATAGATTTATTTTATATACACTATTTTAAATTTATTTGGTATTTATTGGAAGAACAAAGTCCATACACCTCTGTTCTTCACCTTTTTTTGAAAACAAGTGCTAGTTTTTCGCAGCTGACAAAATAATCAAGAAGGTCAATCCATGAAGTAGTGATTTTGAAGACCCAATTCTATGAAAAAATCATATAAAAAAGATACCCAAAAATATCAAGACCGTGTGGTCATGTCTGAATTTCAAATTTCCTAAGAGATTGTTATGTAATAACTCAAGTTTCTCATCAATGACACCAAACTTTTCCATAAAGTTGTAGATGGACAAAGTATAAGAAAAATTGATAATTGGATTTGAGGATCGAGTGAAGATAAGTTCTACAGATATCAATTGGAAATGTTATATAATTCAATAAAAGTGTTATATAAGTCAAGACATGATGATATGGGGTCAATGATATATCATCATATTCCTTAGAATTGTTCATCATCCTTATTCATCATCGTACCCTTGTAGCACAAAGAATCATTTAAGAATACCTAATATTATTTACTACTACCAAAAATATGCTATGCTAATGCATTTTCTTCTCCCCGTCTCAAATATGATTAGAGGAAAAGTGCATGCTGAAGTCAATGAAATTTCCTTTGCTTATGTGGTTGATATTGAAGACAAAAACAATTCCTCATGGCCTCATAAGAATATCATTCATGTAACCACTTCTACCAAAGAAAACATTCAAGACACTCCTTTCCTCCACGAAGGCCTCCATAACTTTCTTCTCCACCCACTCCTAACCCACACAATAAAGTAACTAAACCCACTTATAATGCTAAGCTCCCTATCTATCCAACATCCTTTCTAGTTTTTGTTTTTTTTTAATAAATATTTCAATATTTTTTTTCTACAGAAACTAGCAGAAGTTTTGTTGTTTCCTACCTACTACTAGTCTTTTTCTAGCGTACTTCCTTCAGGTTTAGTATCTAACAGTGTACTGTATATTTTGTAGTTTGTTTTTATTTTTAGCAGCACTTCATAGATATATAGTATCATTTCCAACATATTTATGTACCCTTAGAAACAAGAGATCATACCATGCCCCATTGTTGAATAAATCCCTTCTATTTCCACAGAAGCTATAGTTTCAGGCTCATTAACAAGGAAGAGGTCCGAAACAACAATAATTTCAATGGAATCTCCAAATTTTCCAAATAAAATAAGTAAAATATCCATCATTGCTACAAAATCAATAGAAATAGAAACTTATGAAGAAAATATTGGTGTTGTTACAAAATAACCGACACCAATAAGCCTTGTGGCTACCACAATATAACCAACAATAGTGGATTCCAATTCTAATGAAGTTGACATAGCTATAAAGTGAGAAGAAATAGGAATTACCACACAAAAAATAACACTTAGAATCCTTGAGGATACTACAGAAGAACTAACCTCATAGGTTCCTACTGCTACTACACAAGAACTAACAATAGAGAAATTAGTTGAAGAAACTCCCCATGAGGAAGATACTTCTACCCCATAAGAACCTATAGCAGAACAAGCTACTTCAAAACTAGTCTCCCCTTAAGGCTTCAATGAAGACATATGAGAACCAGATGGAAATTTTTTGATATTCCTTTACACAATTTTTAATGGGTGTTCTCTATACGAGCCTCGATTTTCCTATACAACTATGGCCAATCTTCAAAACAATACTTGTTTGGTTTTAAATTCAAACCTAGGTACATAAAACCAAGTTATAAATATACACATGGGAATGACATTATTTCTTTGAATTTGCTTAAGTCTTCCTCTTAAATACAATTACAAATTAACAAGGAATTTCTTACATTTAATTTCATGCTTGTTTTCTTTCACTATATATCCAATATATCACTAAGATCCTTTAACTCCTGAACTAACCCTTCCCCAAAAATAAATATACCATCCACAAAAAAAGGCATTTCATAATCACCACCGAAGATTCTTTAATTCCTTTTATATCTCCTTTTCTTCTTGCCTCCTTGATCAACATAATTAAAAATTCAAATACCAACAAGAAAATAAAGGGAGATAAGGATCATTCGTACCACAAACCTCTTGTAGCCCTGAAGAATCTTGATAGTGAACCATTGATTAACAAAACAAAATATACATATTCTACACATTCTATGATTCAATTAACTAATTGAACCTGCATACACATATGTAGTAACAACAGTCTTGAATATTTGCAGTTCACCTTGTCGTAGGATTTTTCTAATTCAATTTTAAGAACAACCCTTGGATTCTTTGAGATTGACATTGAATGAATTCCTTCTTGTGCAATTGACATAATATCATGAATTTTTCTATTGTTGAGAAACCCAAACTAATCCTCCGAGATAATATGTGACATAATTCATTTCAATATGTTAGCGATGGTTTTGGAAATCACTTTATATATTAAATTGCATAAGGATATAGGTCTAAAATCTTTGAAGGTATCAACATATTTGTTTTTAGGGATTAAGGTGTTAAATGTGGTGTTAAGAGCTCCAAAAAATTTCCTCGAGTGCACCAATTCTTGCACCACCTTTACTGAGTCATCCTTCAAGAGGTCATAGAAACCCAGGAAGAATTTTACTATTAGTCCATCTAGCCCCGGGCTTTTCCCTTTCTTAAAGGAATTTAAGACTGAGAAAATATATTTTCTAGTGACATTTCATTCCAAAACCTTATTGATATACTTGTATGTAAGAGTGGAAACCAACTCAAAAAATTTCATTATTTCACCAACGTTACAGAGCCTCAGTTCCCTGAAGACATTTTTAAAGTGAAGTATTCCTTCCTTGGCCTTTTTCTGTGAAATTTTTCATCATTATCCCTTATCTATCCTTGATTTCCTAGATTGTATTGATATATTTACCATATTTTAAGAAATTATGGAAAAACAAATTATTATCTCTTTCCAAAATACATGTTTCTCTTGTTTTTAACATCCATCGCACTTCTTATTTTTCTAGCAGCTCTTTTATTTTTATTTCCAATTCTTTCAAATCATTCATTTCATCCTTTGAAAATGTACCCTCCATATTTTTTTTTTACAAAAACGGTTATGGATTATATTAAGAAGGTGGACTGGCCAGTAAAACATTGGCAAGCCACTGGGTCCTTTACATCGAGAGTGGTTTCTATCACTTAAAGTTCAAGATCCTGGAAACATTACACATTACTCAGAATACATCTTGTTGATAGCTATTTCAGCGAGCCAGAGCGGCTTCGTGTCATTACATCTTCCCGTTGATAGACCTTTTTTTCCTTTTGGTGACTACCTGCCATTCATTACTTTGACCCTGGTTATGAATTTCTGGTTGAGCTTGCACTTCTTCTGCCTCAGCAATATCGGTCCAGCTTGAGGCTTTCTTGGATGGGCTTGAAGCCCTGGGCAGAGCTACTTCCGCTAGGACTCCCCCCTTAACAGGTTCTTTGAGGATGGAGACGGATTCCCCTTCAGCTTCTGACGGTGGGATCTTTGCTTCAGCTTGCTTCTCCGGTTGCGCTCTTATCCACCAAGTGGGCCTTTGGCGTCGGGATGATCTTCTTTTCCCGGATGACTTGTCACAGTTCCGGGCTATGTGCCATGTTTCAAAACAAACCCTGCATCTGAAACAGAGGTTCTCGAAATCGATCTTCTGGGTCCAAGAGAAGTTCACTCCGAGGAGGATGATTTCTACTGGGAAACCCTTGTTGAAGTCCATCTCTACACAGATCCGGGAAAAGGTGGAGTTGACTGGGGCAGCTTCAGGGAAATTGCAGAGATATTTCCCTATGCCATTTCCGATAGCTTCAAGAGTTTTGTCCCCCCCGAAGTGCAAGGGGAGTGACGGGAGACGCACCCAGACCAGAGAAGTAGAAATAGAGGCCGTGGCTGGATCAAAGTCAGGGGTCCACGGCTGCACAAATAGCCCTGCTCTACCCTAGAACCACGGCCCGGAGCTGGAAACCAAGTCTCTTTCATCAGAAGAATCAAAGATAGTTGTGAAAAAACCCTTCGCAAGGGGGCAGACTGTAATATCACCCACAAGAAGTGGGGACCATTCGGAGTCGATCCAGGATCGAAGAGCAACCAGATTCGGCCAAAAGCCGTTAAACCTGCAAACTAGGGCAAGCTTGCTGAGCTGAGAGGAATACTCCAGTACTTCCTTCGGCATCTGGATAGAAACTGTCGGGGCTTCAACAATCGAAGTATTTGGAGCCGAAGAACCCCCTCGAAGGGAGGTCATATCCTTGAAAGAAGCTCGTCCCACACGGCCCAAGGAGGGATCCTGATCTGGGAAGCAACCCCCGTTGGGCTTGGCACAGGCAGAGGCGTGTGCAGGAGCAGGGGGGTGTCGGCCGCCATAGAGGACGCAGCCATGAGAGGGGGCGCATCAGCCGCAGGTGCAGCCACTAGGAACGTTACAGCCACCATTGGGGACTGCTGGGAGCGATCTTGATGCCTGGATTAGGTCGGGAGGAGGCCAGCGGGCCTGTGGAGAGCTGCAGGACCAAGCCGAAGCCCTAAAATCGAACCCTCGCCTTCTCTGCCGCCGTTGCCCTTCTACACTTAGTTGCACTGAGAGCACAAAATGTACCATCCATATTACTATCAAAGAGAAGATTAATTTTTTCCTTAATATCCTTTGTTTATTATCTCTTTCCAAATTCCATGTTTCTCTTGCTTTTAACATCCATCTCACTTCCTATTTTTCTATTAGCTCCTTTCTTTTTATTTCCAATTCTTTCAGATCATTCATTTCATCCTTTGAAAATGCACCATCCACATTATTATCAAAGAGAATATGAATTTTGTCCTCAATATCATCTAGACATGCACGATACTTCCTCTTATGCTCCAAATACAACTCCTACATAAATCCTTTAACCTTTGAGATGTTTGTAGCCAATTATTTCATCTCAGAATCCCCCCCTTCATCCTACACCTGGGTCCACTTGGAGACCTCTAATGTCTTAAAATATTCCTCTAATATCCAGGAGTGGTTGAATTTAAATGGTATAAGAGCCTTAAACTCATCCTTTTATAACTTCAATGGGATCAGAAGGTGGTATTGTTTCCCCCCTCATCCAACCCATGTTTTTACTAGTGTATCCCCTCCCAACAAATGATTAAACATCGGGAACTTGTACATACTTTTCAATATGGCCTTGTCTACACTTCTAGCATTTATCCATGTAGGAATCAATTTTATAGGTTCCATGTCCACTAGATGATTCGTCTCAAAAAAGTGAACAAAAAACTCACCTAAAGAATCCTACCTCGCACTAACACCCGATACTTATTTTAAGAATAATGTTAGGTTAAGGTCATCACTCATGATTAGTTCTATCCCTATGATCTCTCCAAAAAGATCCAAATTCTCCAAAAAAATGAATCTTTCTAAATACATCCCTTACAAGTTAACTACTCTTAGCTCCTTGTCCAACTCCTTATCAAAAAAGTTGACCTTTATGCATAACCTTATCACTAATGTGGATGAGGCCATGGAATAAAGACTGTATCTTGTAACAAGTCCATTTGAATGGTATTTTGATTTCAAAGAAATAAAGCACCAATCCTTCAATAAATATGAGAAAAAATATATGTCTTTACTACCATCACACATTGTTTCTTATGTCAAAATTATGTTAGGTTTATAGAGCTTGATAATTCTTTTGAGGGATACTCTCTTGTGGTAACCCCCTACCCCTCTTATTTTAAAAGAGAGGATAATAATAGGGTAGCCTCGGGAAGGGATTTATTTGATCTAATGGCCCTGTGAATTATCACTTGTTTACACTATATCACCTCTTTCTTTTCCTTTTTCATATCTAGAGAAATATGATACTTCATTCCTTATCCCATACCAAGCATAGATTCCAATGCCATACCCCCTTCCACTCATATTCCATCATTTTTCTTAGCCTTATATATTAGTGTGTAACCTAATACTTGTAAATTTTCATTCTTCCATCTCCTTATTGTTTCCAAACTCATGGGTTGATCTTCTTGGGAAACTATACCAATTGTCTCTTCCTTCTCTTGATTTCCTTCATTCCTATTAAATTCCCTAGCCTTAATAATAACTACGACTTATACCCTCGAATCCTTCAGTTTGATCATTTCCTTAGTCTCTAAAACCTCTTTTTCAACAAAATCGTAATCTAGGAGGATTCTATCTAGAGATGAAACACCCAACTCATTTTCTAAGTCACATTTTAGGAGTTATTAACACTTGGGATCCACTTGATTAGCAACAACAATGACAAGGTTATCTTTTTCATATAGAGAATGATCTTGACTTACTTAGGGAGTGTGAGCTTGTATTTGGTGCAAAAATTGGATTGGTTGGAACTGTCATCTCCTTTGGACATTTGAGCTCTTAGGATCTCGTCAAAAAATTTCATGAAGAGAGCTATTACAAATAACCTTACATTAGGACTTCATCCTTTTCCTTTTTATTCCACACTTTGAAAACCCTAGTATTTGTAGAGACAACTGACTAGCAATGTGCCCTAACATGCCCAAGATTGTAACATTGAAAGAAACATAAAGGAATCTTCTAGTAGTCAACCTTCTAAACATATTTGTTCTAGGAGGAGGAGGATTAGAGAAGACAATTTGGCCTATCATGGCATAGCATGCAATTTCATGGATCATTATCTAATGTAAATAGTATTTTTACAATTTTTTTACAATGTGTGATTTGATTTGATTTATATTGTTGAAGTTTAAATTCAATTCCCTATTGTAGGAAGCAGAATTCACTGCAAGGGAACATAGTGATGAGTACTTTAGATTGTTTGTAGTGTATCTAGATAGGTAGTGGGGGGTTGGGAGGTCCCATATTAATAATAGTGGAGGCCATTCAATGTAAGATGGACTAAGTCCACTATATCATTAAATAAGGCCCAGTATGGTAGTTAGATATATTAGTGTAAACATAATAAATGTAAGAGGACTTACTAGAAGGTCCCTCATCTAGAACATTCTTATGTGTTTGGTAGCAATATATAAATGGGTTCAAGCAATGTAATGGGATGTGAAGAAGAAGTATTTTATTTGGAGTTGAAGCTCATTAGGAGGTTTCCCACTCAAAGAGAAAAGTGAACATAAAATGATCCATTCCATAATATGATCCATTATATGGTGTTTCCATACCTCAAGGGTTTTATAATAATAAAGTGTGGTTCTTCTATATTGTTCTATGAATTTTTGTGTTGATTATTAATGTAGTGTAGCTAGAGAGGTAGTGGGGGTCCTAGAGGGCCCATAGTAATAATAATGGAGATCATTCAATGTAAGGTGTACTAGGTCTACTATATTATTAAATAAGGCCCACTATGGTAGTTAGCTATATTAGTGTAAACAAAATAAATGTAAGAGAACTTACTAGAAGGTTCTACTTCTAGAAGGTTCTTCATCTAGAATGTTCTTAGGTGGTTGGTAGCACTATATAAAGGGGTTCAAGCAATGTAATTTGATTTGAAGAAGTATTTTATTTGGAGTTGAATGTCATTAGGAGGTTTCCCCCTCAAAGAGGCAAGTGAACAGGAGAGAATCCCTTCCATAATAGGATCCATTGTATGGTATTTCTCTATCATAAGGATTCTCTTATAATAACAAGTGGCTTTTGTAGATTGTTCCATATATCTTTTATGGTTAATGTATTCATAGATATTCGGTATCTCTTGTGGTGATTATATTTTCATATATTTGGTATCTCTTGTGGTGATTATATTTTCAAATCTTTGGTAATTAACAATTGGTATCGGAGCACTTTCCTTGGTAAGAATTGTGGGAATTTTTTTAATTTATTTTGTGGTTTTTTTAGAGAAGAAAAAGAGGGCCACGACACTCTGAAAAAATCTTATCGTTTTGTATGTGGAATTTCTAGAAACTGGTTATATATTTGATTTCCTCTTGGAAAAACAACCAATTTAAAAAAAATATGTTTGAATGAGATTCTGGGAAGTGAAGATATCATCATTTTAATATCTGCAATTTTTCAGGGTTTTCGTAGATGACCACATGATTTTTCTAATTTATGTAGCACCTGGGGACGAATTGTCTCAAACAAATTACATATCTGAGTTTCTATCACAATTTCACTCAATTTCAAAAAAAAAAATCGTTCGAATCAGAGCTTAGGAAGTGAATATATATCCAATTTAACATCATCCATTTTCTAGGGTCTTCGTGAGGATGGTGAGACTGCAGATCTCATAAATTTTCACAACTTTCTCAAATTGCTACCATATCAGTGCCATTGGATAGAACATTTTAATATGAGGTTTTTCCTATGAATATGTCATGCACTTCCACCTCTGCAAAAATTACAATGTCCATAAAAGATCTCGATGATCTAATAAAGGAATAATTTCATATTTATCCTGGCATTTTGGAAGAATATGCTCGAGAAGAGATCACCTTATATGCTCTCAAGAATGATTGTGATTCTTGGTACTCCCATCTTGCAATGCAGGAGAGATATAACAGGGACATCATCAAAATTTACATCACGTCATAATATAATCAAGAAAGATATGTTTGGTATCATTACGAGGATGGTTGTGATGATTGGTATATGGAAAATTGTCATTTTTGGGATGAAAACCACTTTCATATTTGATTTGATGATTCTACTCCACCTTCTGTAGAGAACATCAATGTGACAAATCAGGAGCCAGTTATGAATACTAATGTCGATCCTGCATATTCTATAGGGGTATTGTTCCTTCCAGATTCAACTATGACCCTTTCCCACTATGTGGATGGATCTTCTTATTTGGATCCACCTGACAAGTGTCAGTCTTTGGAGCATCATTTTTAGTTTTTAATGGGTTTCGATATATTTTGCATGGAGTTCATATTAGCACTTGGACATGGGACCCCATTTTATAATGGTGGTTGGACTACTTTAGCATGGTGGTTTTCATTTCTATATGTGACACTGGTTCTCTAGTCTATTTTAGAACTATGGTCCACACTTATCCATAACACCTTGGGATATGGTTGTACAACACAATAACAAGTGTTGAGGACAACACTTTCATAAAGGGGGATGGAATGTAGTGTAGCTAGAGAGGTAGTGGGGGAACCAGAGGGCCCATAGTAATAATAGTGGAGGACATTCAATGTAAGGTGGACTAATTCCACTATATTATTAAATAAGGCTCACTATGGCAGTTATATATATTAGTATAAACATAATAAATGTAAGAAGACTTATTAGAAGGTTCTACTTCTAGAAGGTTCCTCATCTAGAATGTTCTTAGGTAGTTGGTATCACTATATAAAGGGGTTCAATCAATGTGATGGGATGTAAAGAATAATTATTGTATTTGGAGTTGAAGCTCATTAAGAGGTTTCCCCCTCGAAGAGAAAAGTGAACAAGAGAGGATCCCTTCCATAATATGATCCATTGTATAGTGTTACCCTACCTTAAGAGTTTTCTTATAATAAAGAGTTTTTTTTTCTATATTATTCCATATGTCTTTTGTGGTTAATGTATTCATAGATCTTTGGCATCTCTTATGATGATAATATTTGTAGATATTTGATACCTAGCATTGTTTCTCAATTTATTTTTAATGTGTTTTTTCATTTCCATTTTTACTTTTGTTTATTTTTTTGCTTATTTTAATTCCATGCCTTAATCAATTCCTTTTACTACCATAAATAAAAGATCACTCTTTACAAGAATTTGATTTATGCAAATTTGTTTCAATTCAAGCATGTTTGATTATGTAAGTGTAAATTTGACCAGGAAAGCCAATGAAACATTTGACCTATATCAAATAATGTTGAAAATTAAGACAAAGATGAAAAAGATGAAGTGAAACGACCTTGATATGTGAGAAATAAGGAAGAGGATGAATCCTCCTTGGGAACACTTAGTTGGTAAGATGACCCATAAATCTAAAGATTGCTAAAAGAGGGTAATGACAAAATTGTTGATATGTGGATTAATAGAATATGGATAATTTTTTGGGATATATATTTTTAATGATTTTTGGTTTTTTTTTTAAATTCATGTTTAAATAACTTAATAATTCATGAATTAATTATTCACTAATTAACAAATTTTTATTCATTTAAATCTTTATACATATATTTTAATAACTTTGAAAATAGCCAAGGATTATATTATTTTTATTTTAAAATAAAATATAACAATTATTTATAATAAAGATAGTTTTTTAATTTATCATTGTTTATATTTATCTTCTTATTAATTAGATAAGCCTATATTTATTGAAATCTTAAGCATAAAATTTTTATATATAATTAACAATTATTTATTTATTATAGTTCTAAATTTTTATACTTATTATTTTAATAACTTTGAAAATAACTATTATATTATATTTATTTTAAAATAAAATATAACAATTATTTATAATAAAAATAGTTTTTTATTTATCATTGTTTATATTTATTTTTTTATTAATTAAATTAGTCTATATTTATTGAAATTATTTGAAGTATGATTTTTTTTATTAAAATAATATTGAAATTATTTGAAGTATGATTTTTTTTATTAAAATAATAAATGATAGTGTTTATTATTCGAATTAAATTTTGAACATCCAGCTGAAATTAATAAGTGCA
The DNA here is from genome assembly GCA_000966675.3 of Picea glauca. NCBI lineage: Eukaryota > Viridiplantae > Streptophyta > Pinopsida > Pinales > Pinaceae > Picea > Picea glauca. The sequence goes on along the minus strand of JZKD02S1856327.1, from coordinate 484,774 downwards.
TTTTGCACTCAAAATCAAAATTTTGCATTCAGCTTTAAATCAAAATTTTACATTCAACTAAAAATTCCAACTAATTTTTTGAATTTTGAAATTAGATTAAAAGGAAAAACCTACTTGCACGACTTCAACATTGTTTATTCCACAAGTCACGCCATGAAATGTTTTTCTACTTACATCACCAAATATGATGTCATATTGTAGGGATTGCAAAGGAGAACTTTAATCAATAGTTAAAAGATATATGATTAGTTATGATGGTTAAAAGATATATGATTATGCATTGTTTGAAAATGCATACAGTAACCGTTCAGTAGATCACATTAGTGTGATCTAGAGGACATATTTTGGTAATGGACGGAGGTGTATATGAATCATTGACGCTAGAGAATTCACATATTTATCATTGAATATCAATATTTAATAACATAATAGTTCTTTGTTATGTATTAATAGTTCTTTGTTATGTATTATATTTATTATTTTAAAATATTTTATTATGAAAAAAATAGATATAATAAAATAACATTATTTTATTATGAAAAAAATAAATACAATAAAATAACATTATTTTATTGTGAAAAAAATATTTACAATAAAGTAATTATGAAAGTATAATTAAGATTATTATTTGTTTTCATGAATGAAATTAAATCAAGGTATTACTGGAAACCACATGACTTATTTGTTATAGGTTTAAAGGATGACATAAGTTTAAAGGATGACAACATTGAATGTTATGTGAGTTGAAATCACTATTGGATTATGACTTGAACATGCTTTAGTTTGGCTGAGATCTTAATTTTCTTAAATTTAAGGAAAAATGTTAAACGAAATATGTAATGTGAAAAATAGAATTAATTTTCTAAATTATATTTATATATAAAAAGATAGATAAAAGGTTTAGTATCTAGATAAAGTTTTTATAGAAAAAATAAAATTGTAAAAGTTGATTATGTCACATAAATATGTATTTTGTCTTATTTATTTTCTGCCCCACCATATCATCCACGTACTTTTCAAATCGAGGGCGAATTCAGATTTGAACAATGATAAAAACATCATGATTGGACACACCTTCTCTAAGCTGTATGCTACAGTGCTTTTTTGGCTATTTGATGAGCTTGAGAAGAGGAACCTCAGGCTAGACGATAGGCAGGTTTCTGCTCCGAGTACAAGACCATATGCAAAGTAAAATGTTCCTTTAATGCTCTTTACCTAATTTAATCTAGACTAATCAATGAAAGTGGAGAAGTATAAATGAATATTTATATTTTTTAAAATATTTGAAATTATAAAATCATGAAATTAAAATATTAAAAATAATAATAAAATTTCAATAATTTTTATAATAATAATAATAATATATTTTTAAAATTTTTAATAATAATATGTATATAAAATATTTTAAAATTTTAAAATAATATTAATAATCAATTAAAATATGAAGTAATTAAAATTTATAGCAAAATACTAGTAACATCTATTTTACAATGATGAAATATGTGATAGCCACATCCTTGCTTTGCCCAAATATCAAGACCATGATCATATTTTCTTTATAAGTCAACTATTTGTTGGTATAGGATGAGTCTAATGGTAGGGCCTCATGCAATGCTCATAATGCATTGCTTAAAGCTTTAATGTTTAATCTTTTATTTTTTATGTTATTTTTTTCAAATAATTATATATGAAGTTAAAATTAAATATTATTATAAAATATATGATTTTATATAAGGTAGTTTTATTTTTTTATGTTAATGTTTTCTAATAGTTATATATATGAAATTAAAGTTAGATATTATTATAAAATATATGATTTTATAAAGTAATTTTAGTAAGAAGTTACAAAAAAATATTGTTTTTTTTTTTTAACACTAATTTATTTTGGTCTTAAAAATATAAAATTATTTGTAATTGGTTAAAAGCTAATCTTCCTCGAATACAATGAAACCTCAAACACATTTGAACACAGTAAAAATCTATAATTGATTAAAAACTAATATTCCTTGAACGTCAAACACATTTTACCTCAAACACATTTGACCACAGTAAAAATCTACCCATTTATAGATTACCAAAAAAGTGGAATGATTTTTTCTTTATTTATTTATAACAAGTTTTACCACCCAGAAAACAAATAATCCCCTTTAATAATGTACTATAATTAAACATCACTTTTTAATCAATGCAACTATATGTCCATAATAGAAATCAATTTTCAATCAACCATACAATACTACAAGGTAAAGCTGTGGAGAAATACGTACACATCGATCACAGGTTTCAATTTTTTATGGTGCTCTTCGAAATGTTTGGCTCAATGGGAAAATAATGGCATCCAACGAGTCATAAAAATTACAAATGAGCAATTCAGTGAGAGGGATACATTCATATATCTTCAGGTTAAATCACTAACGAATTTGCGGAGAAGTTCAACATCGAACAATGGACCTCGTTTCCTGCTTATGGCTTCGCTGATATCCAATCCATCCTGTGCGATTCTGTAGTGAACACAATGAATTTCGCAGTTGTTTACACAAATGAAGCGGGAAAACTTTGGATCCCCGACCTCATCCTCGGTCTCACAAAAGCGTTCAAACATATGAACTAACTCCTTTACTATGTCCAAACCTCGTCCGAGAATGCAAGCAGCTAATTGACTTTCTTCCATAAGTATATCTCTAATCAGCCTAACACCCCTTTCAAGGGCTTCAGAATTATGCTGCGCCTGCACTTCAGCTTCAAGGGCTTCAGGATTAAGCTGCGCCTGCACTTCAGCTTCAAGGGCTTCAGAATTTTGCTGCGTCTGCACTTCAGCTTCAAGATGTTGTCCTGCCGTAAGGCCACTCGTCTCCTTTGATCGCTGAATTTCTCTAGAGATGCAAATAGTTACAGCATTACGCAGTGCTCTCACGTACATTCTTTTGAAATATAAAGGTGAATTCTTCGCTCTTCTCAGAATAGCAATCCCGTGATTCAAGTCTTCGCTGCTGATATCCATTGCATTCGTTTGACATAATATCTCGAGGGCGCACGGATATCCCACCAGCACGGCTCGGCTACTGTTTCCAAGGACGATGTTAGCCTCCGCGGCAATCTCATCAAATACTGTAGAAAATGCTCGTAAAATAAAGGACTGGATTTTGATATAGCCTTCCTTATTCTTATAAACATGCCCGAGAATTTTAA